>PVJS01021029.1:0-31940 GCA_004027185.1 Glis glis
ATAGGGCCGGGGGCGTAGCGCGGAGGTAGAATGCCCCTGTGTTCAATCCCCGGTACTGCAAAAAAAAAAAAAAAAGAAAGAAAAAAAAGAAAAATATCCAGTGGTACGTCTTTGGTCTTGTTTTTGTTAATGACTTGGATGGCAACACAGAAGGCAGTGTTATCACACTAATCAATGTCACAGAACTGGGAAAGGTTGTTGATAGACTCAGAGTCCAAAGAGTCTTAGTATGCTTAAATGTGAGAATGCAATTTACAAATAAAATTTAATAAAGTATTCAATCAGCTAGTGAACATCAATTAAGAGGAGTTCAAATGTGTGTCCAACTTGACAACTTTTCATGGAAAAGAGATGCCTGAGTTAATGGGATGAGGTGGCAGCTAAGCAAATTAGCACAATATTCAACTTGCAATGATGGGACTGTTTTGTCCAAATGGAGGCAGGGATGGGTGCCACTCTTTGTGGTTGCATTCTGATCATGACTGAAATAGTAGGAATGGAAAATGGATACCTAGCTTTGCACAGGTAGGCCCCCAGAGGTGGTAGAAAAAAAGGATGGTGAGAGACCCTGGAGGAGTTCAGCTGTCAGAGACACAGTTCAGGGAAGGAGATTCCTCAGGGAGCAAATGCTAGACACAATCAAGCCATAGCCAGGGGAGGTGAGTGTTGTTATTTTGTCTGCCTGCAGAGGGCAGAGATGAGGGTGTGTGTGTGTGTGTGTGTGTGTGTGTGTGTGTGTGTGTGTGTTGGGGGTGGGGTAGGGGTAGAAGGTGCCAAGAGGCAGTTTCAGAAGACTTTCTAGTTTAGAATAAGAGTTGTTAATAAAAGAGAGTTTCAGAAGACTTGGTTTAGAACTAGAGTTGTTAAAGCTGCCGTGGCCAGAAGCATCTTCCCTTTCCCTGGTGGTGTCTGGGCTGAGGCTGGGTGCTCTGCTGTCATGGACATGGGAGCAAAACATGCTGCTTCGAGGAGGGAGAAGGGACATCTATCAACCCCAGGGTTTTGTGATCCCTGACAATCATTTAGCTTCTACCATAAAGTTCTGATAACTCTTGGACAGATCTCCTTGTCTGAAGTATGTTTTGTTTTGTTTTTCTAAATGTTGGGCTAAAATTTGTCCACGTCTTGCCTTGAACAATAGGAAAGGAGTTGAAACCACAGCTTCGACTGGTTAAATTTGTTCTGGAGGAATATGTCTACCGAGGTTGCAGTGTTGTTCTTAGATTGTATTATTGATTGAGCTGGCTGTCCTTTGGTGCTCTAGTAAATTCTGAATGCACTTCGTAACAGGATTAATTGGCTTTTTGTCAATGTTCTTATTGAAGCTGGTATCAGATCTGGCTCAGGACATTAAAATAAGAAGAGTTAATGTCCTCTATCTAAGGTCAAGATTTGGTTTTCAAGAGCCTGAGCCTGAGCCTGTCCTTGTGGAAACCCAGCTATTGGAAGAGGGAGGCTGGGTCTTCAAGATGTTACGTGTGACTAGTCACAGTGATCTTTGAGAAAGAGGCTCAAATTTAAGCATTTCCAACTACAGAAGTATTCAGAGGTTTAATGTTTTGAGACCTTTTCGATGCTAGTTTCAATATTTTCATATTTCCCTATGTGTTAGTGTTGCATTTCTTTTGTTGTTATCTCTTTTTTTGAAATCAGGAAGTAGGACTTTGAACCTTTTTAAAAAATAGGACTCAGCCCACATTATCTGTGTGATGGAGGGCTTACAAGTCTTTATATTTTGCTATAGGCCTTAACTTCTAGGCATCTTCATTTGGATGTTAATTTTTGGATATAAGTAAATCCTAAAGTGCTCTGAGAAAAGTTTTAACCATAAGTATGGTTCCATAATTTGGGACCTAGGAGCCGGGTGTGGTGGCGCATGCCATAATGTCAGTACTTGGGAGGCTGAGACCAGAGGATCACAGGTTCGCAGCCAGACTCAGAAACTTAGTGAGGCCCTCTTCAACTTAACGAGACCCTGTTTTAAAATGAAAATAAAATAAGGCTGGGGGTATAGCTCAGAGATAGAATGCCCCTGGGTTCAATCCACAGTACCACAAAAACAAAAAACAAAACATAATTTGGGACGTAGGGCAGCAAATGACTTGGATTGTCAACACCTGTTAGAAGATTTTGTTGCCTTGGGTTGAGGCCATTCTTCCCATTTCCAGAAATAGAACTCTGATCTAAATCTTCATCATTTCCCAGCTAGGATCAGAATATGCCTCTTCGATGTGAGCCTTGTTCTACTTCCTGTTGCCAGAATAACCAACCTCAAAACCTACTCCACTCACTTCATGCCTCAATAATCCCACAGTGTTTCTCATTCTTTTCTTTCCTTTTTTTGTTTTTTGTGGTAGTAGGATGGAACCCAGGACCTCTCATATGCTTGACAGGCTACCACTGAGCTACATAACCAGCCCCCAATGTTTCTCATTGTATAAAATCCAAGTCCCTCTTTAGTTGAGAGCCTTCTATTATATGTCCCACCCTTTTCATTGACGCTTTTAATTTTCTGTTCTTTTTTATTTTTTTATTTTGGTGGTAATGGGGATTGAACCCAGGCACATTCTACCTCTGAGCTACCACCCCAGCCCTTTTTTATTTTTTATTATTTTGAAGCATAGTCTCTCACTAAATTACTGAGGCTGGCCTTGAACCTGTCTTAGCTTCCCAAGTACTGAGATTACAGGTGTGTGTCATTGTGCCTGGATAATTTTCTTTTAAATTGATCCCTCCAGGGAAGATCTCTTCATTCTTTTACTCATTTACTCATTCTTTCACTCATTCATTCATGGAGGAATCAATATTTATCTATTGAGTATCAGTTGTTTGAGTTTTTAATCTTCACAAGGACTTTAGCAGGAAGGCAATAGCATAATTTAATAAATAAGGAAATCCAAGCTCAGAGAATTTTAATAACTTGTCCAACATCACTCACTTTTGTCTGATTATAATTTCCATGCTCTTTCTACTGTACCATGCTTCCTATTATATGCAAGCATTTATTATGTTTCTTTTCTGTGCCCAAAATGGTGTTAGGAATAAGAAGATGAACGAGCAACTGAGATTATATATATGAGTATGCATTTGAATCATAAAGCATTTGTATACATTGATTCTTCTTAATAAAAAGAAATCTAGTCAGGCTATTGAAAGAATAGGCAGAAATAATTATGTCCTCTGAATTTCTCTTGCCTACTCTTTCCTTCTTTTTTTCTTTTTTTTTTTTGCGGTACTGGAGATTGAACCAAGGGGCATTCTACCTCCGAGCTACACCCCCAGTCCTATTTTTTTAATTCTTTAGTTTGAAACAGGGTCTCACTAAGTTGCAGAGGGCCTCACTAAGTAGCTGAGGCTGGCCGCGAACCTGGATCCTCCGGTCTCTGCCTCCCAAGTACTGGGATTACAAGCGTGCGCCACCACGCCGGTTTACCCTTTCCTTCTTTGCCAAGCTTGTTCTTCAACTCTTCGACTTAACCTTTTAGCCTTGAAGTTTGCCCATTTATCTAGTCATTCAATTGCTCCTACATACTTTATAATATCTAGTCATTCAATTTATTTATCTAGTCATTTGATTTCTCTCACATACTCAGCCAACAAACATAAGGGGTACTATATTCAAAGCACAATGTTAGGTTGATGCTGGGAATATAAAAAACTGAACATGACTCTGTCAAGTGGAAGAGTTAAACAATAACTTCAGAACAACAAGAGAACAGAAAATTATTATGAGCTTATGGGGGAAAGAGCCATGGACTATGGAGAGGGAGGGAGTGATTTTAGAGCTCCAGTAAACCATCTTAGGGAGGAGGAAGAAGTGTGCTCTCACGAAGGGAAGGCATGTGCAAAGCGAGAGAGGTGTCTTTGGGAGAGTCAAGCTGGGCTGAAGGGCCTGGCTTAGGGGGAAACTGGAGAGGTTGAGCCTAGAGAGGGCATTTGGTCCCAAATGGAATGAGCGGCCCACCTGCGCAGGACAGGCTTTTGAACTGTGTTCTGGGGAAACTGGGGATCCACCGCTTTAAAAAAAAATTTTTCCCCTTCACGCACCATGCTGTGATTTAGGATTGGAACCATTATTTTAGAAAGATGGCTTTAGGAGCCCCTTTGGGGACCTTAACAGGAGAGAAGCCAGTTAGGACGGAGGGCTCCATTTACCTGTACTCACCATTACCTCTTTCATCTCCAAAAAAGAGTTGCAAGTTTCACAAGAAAAGGAGCCATTTCTTAGGGTGCTTTTTTGGGGGGGGGCTTTAATGAAGTATTATCTGATGTTCTTTTAAGTCATTGAGAGTAATAAGTTGTTTCTGATCACTATTGAGTACTTTGTAGTTTGATAGTTGAGGATGAACCGAGTTATTCAGTATACCTGAGAAGCTATACAAGGGAGGGCCTCTATGGGTTAGTCTCCGGAAGCCCCTCCCTAATTCGACAGTGGGATGGGATATAGTCGGTTGACCTCCGTGAGTCTGTACAACAGGAACACATTACGATTCATTGAATTAATATAAACCCAGCAGTGATCGTGGTCCTTGTGCTGTGCTATGTTTGACATACACAGGCGAGCGTAAGGAACAGTCTCTACCTTTAAGGATTCATATTGGATACTGAAAGGGGAAATAGACATTTTAACTTTGGTATCATAAATCTTGCTCAGGCTATGTTAGCTGCATGAATAAAATGCTGCGGGAAATCAAGGAGTGACAGAATTAACTCCCAAGGTGTCTGTGGGAATAAGGGACACATATATGTATCAATGAAAAAAATCAGACTTAGCTTTGATTCTTACTGAGCACACTGCATTCGTGTTGGTGTTTTGGCCATCTGCAGAACGCAGCCCTCGTCCTTCAGCAGCTGCTCATTCCCCTACATCTTAGCCTTCTTTAGTCTGGTTGAACCCAAGGCGGGGGATGAGGAGGCCCCACAGTCCCGCGAGCCTGCGATTGTTGCGGCGGGTATACTCGGCGGCTTACGGCAGTGGGCGGGCCCCCGATCCCCATGTGGTCCCGACATCATTGACATGGCGGAATCCCCCATCCAACCCTCCTGGTAGTTATTCGCGCGGCGGCGGCGGCCCGAGGAGCAGCGCGGCGTGGGAGCGGCGGCGGCGAGGAGCTCGGCGGGCGCGGGCGGCGCGGGCGACCCGCGGAGGTGAGGGCGCCGCTCGGCGGGGCCGCTGGGGCCGGGGCCGCTCGCCGTCCCGCGCTCGGGCTCCGGGGAACTTGGCGCCGCGCTCCGGGCCCGGGCGGGCGTGGAGGGGGAGAGGCCGGCGCCCCGACGGGTGGGGGTCCCGCGGCCCGGGAGTCTCGGCGGGAGTCTCGGCAGGGCGCGGCGGGCGCGGCCCGGAGCTCCGACGTGTCACTTTCGCGGCTGCAGGTCGCACCGGGCGGGCGGGCGCGGAGCTGGGGAGGGTCCGCCGCCCCGCCGCCCCGCCGCCGCCCGCGCCACGTCTGCTCGTCTCCCCCGCGGGGGCGGTCGGGCCGGCGAGCCGGCGGACGCTCGGGCGGCGGCGGGGCGGCGTGCGGCCGCGGAGCTCGGTCGGTCGGCGGGGGC
The DNA here is from genome assembly GCA_004027185.1 of Glis glis. NCBI lineage: Eukaryota > Metazoa > Chordata > Mammalia > Rodentia > Gliridae > Glis > Glis glis. The sequence continues at coordinate 5,551 of PVJS01021029.1, forward strand.
GCCGGGGGCGCCGGGGCGGGTGGCGGGCCGGGATCCGCGCCCGAGGCGGCGGGGCGGGGGCGGCGGGAGGGGCGGCGGACCTCGGTGCCCGCGGCGGCGGGCGGCGGCGGGGGGAGGGCCTGTCACTGCCGGCGGAAAGCGGGGCCTCGGGCCGTGCCGCCAACTTTCCCAAAGTCGGGGTCCGGCGGCCCTGGAGCCCGCGGCCCGGGGGACGGGGCTGGGCCGCCCGGCGGCGCCCTGGGCCGGGAGGCTTCCAGGAGTGCTTGGCTGGAGTTGGAGATTTTCGAGTCTCTGTTCCCACCCTGCCGTCCCAGACGAAGGGAAGCAATGGCATTTTATCCAGACAGTGCCGATTGCAGACTTCCTTAAAAGTTACAACTTTTTATTTTCTTTTCTCTTCCGCCCAGCGTTTTCTTTAAACAAAATGTAGAATTTGGCCGCGATGGGCTGATGCTGGGGCCAAAAATGCACCCGTTTATCTCTCCATCCCTGTTGCTTTCTAGTCCCCTCCCCCTCTTCCCTTCAAGGCTTAATCATATTTTGGAACGGGTGAGGTCTTTTGTTGGGTGGGCACCCCCTGATTGCTTGTCTGTTTATTTTTTAATGTGCAACTAATTTGATTTGAATTTCCTCCAGTTACCAGGCCTTGTTAGGGAAAGCTAAGGGAGAGGGAGGGTGGCACTTTTCTTTTTTCTTTTTCACAAATGTGGCAAGAGGTGGGGCATTAGGAAAGGGGAGGCACGGTGGTGTGGCTGTGGGCAAGGAGTCAGAAGGAGCAGACAGACCCGGAAGAAACGGAATCTGTTCTGGAATAACACTTTTTTTGAAGGCCTCAGGCCTTGGGCAAAACACGCTGCTGCGTACTGATTTCTGCTGCTGGAATTGCTCCTCCACCCCTAAGTAAAAGCTGTGACTCCTGGGGCCAAGGCAGTGCCCGACGGTCAGTACCAGCCCCGCCCTGGTTTTGTGTCTCTTGTGGGGGGTACTTGGTTTTCCCATATTGGGGGCTGACTCTGAATCTAGCGTTCAGTAAATTTCCTGGCTCCCAGGGAGCAGCTGTTAAGAAGGGTAAAGTCTCTGGGCACGTTTCTGGCCCTACAAGGGGACCTCACCCGTGAGGCTACAATTTTCACTTTGTTTAGACACCAGAGGGGTACCCACAGGCTGGCTAAAAATGAGGCATAGCCAGTAAAAAAAAAAAAAATGCCGTCTTTATAAAATTGTTTTTAAACTTACATATGCTTTTAAAGTATTTTTTGTTTAAATGCTCTTAAGAGAAAAAAATTCATCTGCAAGAATAGTGTTCATTTGAAAGAAATGTTACAATTGCAAGATCTCCTGGAATAGGGGGTTGTAGCTTCTAATTACAGTATATACAATTTCAGAAAGATATTCCGGTAATCTTTTAAGACAGACTTTATAAATAGCTCAAGCCAGACCATGGGCTATATTGGAAAGCCAATCTTCTGGGGTTTCTGGAAGAATGCTTGGGATCTGTTAGGAGCTGTAGGAGCCTAGGTAGTAGTTTATTCAGGAGTTCCTGCCCTTTTGCCTAACACTTCATTAGGTAACAAGAACTTCCCAAACTTTTCAGTTTACAATGGTAAAGCCCAGGGAGGTGAAGTGACTAGTTCAGGGTCACCATCATAGATACAGGATTGTGTTAATAGCTGTTTTTTTTTTTTTTATTGGACATCTAATGGGTCTTAAGCTCTATCTCTTGGTCTTTTTATACTTTATCTCGTTACATTTTAGTAACAATCTTTCAATTTAGGTGGTGATAAATGCACATTTTACAACAGAGGCATGGAGGGTCACAGAAATTCAGTAATTTGCATGAGATCATGTAGCTGGTAGCTGCCGACAGCTCTGTCCAGTGTCCAGTAGAAATGGTTCTGACTGTGCTGTCCAATATGGCCGCCATGAAGAGCATGTAACTGAGTGTTTGAAACGTGGCTTGTAGATGGAGGAAGCTCCTTGCAAATTTTATTTACTTTTAATAATTTTAAGCTTAAATTGCCAATTTGGCCAGTAAATACCGTGTTGGAGGCCAAACCTAGAACTTTGTGACTCCCAAGTCTGTTTATCTTTAACTGGGTCACATTGCTTTCTGAATCTTCTAGTTCAATTTTCTTTCTTCTACACTACTAGAAGATTATTTATTTATTTATTTATTTTTTGTGGTACTGGGTATTGAACCCAGGGGCATTCTACCTCCGAGCTACACGCCCAGCCCTATTTTTTGTTCTTTATTTTGAAACAGGGTCTCACTAAGTTGCGGAGGCCTCACTAAGTAGCTGAGGCTGGCTGCAAACCCGGATCCTCCCATCTCAGCCTCCCAAGTACTGGGATCACAAGCATGCGCCACCCGACTTACAAGATAGTTTAGATTCAGCCCTTCAGTGGAATTTAAAATCTGTTAGCTATTTCTCAACTTTGCTTTCAAAACCAGAGTGGATCAAATAAGCACATTTTTACTGTTGTTGTTGTTGTTATTATTATTATTATTATTATTATTAATTTGTGATCGAGCCCAGGGCCTTGTACATGCTAGGCAAGTGCTCTGCCACTGAGCTACATACCCATTCCTTATTTTTAAATGTTTGTATGTTATAGTTAAAACTTATGCACAAAACTTTAAATGACATTATCTTATTTGCTTGGAATAATTGTATATAGAAATTGCTGAAAAAGTAGTTAGAGCTCATTGGTAATTTCAGTGTAATACAAGGCAAGATGTAATATCGGAGGCAAGATGAAAAGTCACTAATATTTGTAAAAAAAATGAACCTCTCATGCCCATGTTTACCTGATTGTTGGGCGCTTCCTTTCAAATGACTTCCTAAGTGTCAGGCAAATCATCATTCACCTTTCCTTATGTAGTTGCAAACTTAATCTGAAAAACTCAAATAATTGCTTTACTATTAAGCATAAAATTCAAACATCAAACACTAGATTCATCCATGAATTGGAAAGAATATATGTAAGATTAAAACAGCAAGAAAGATCCTTTTGATGGAAAAAGGTCAAATAGTTTTCTGATAAGTGGATTTAACTTAAATCTATTGCATTTTTCAAGTTTCACTTGGTAAAAAGAATTTCAACAACTTTCAGATTTTGTATGAAATAGTGAAAATTTGCTGGGTGTGGTGGTACATGCCTATAATCATAATCCCAGTACTTGGGAGGCTAAGCCAGGAGGATCGGAGGTTTGAAGCCAGCATCAGCAACATAGGGAGGCTCTCAGCAACTTAGGGAGACCCTGTTTCCACATAAAAAAATAAAATAGGGCTGGGGTATAGTTTGGTGGTAGAATGCCCCGTGTTCAATCCCTGGCACCACAAAAAGAAATTTGTTTTCAACTAATATTAAAGTAAGCATTCATTTATCTGGATTGGATTTCATCCATAAATATTCAATAACCTATTATCTTTTTTGGGCATGTTTATCTTCATGAAAAGATAAATGATAAACCAATATTTTTATTAGGATTTTAAGAGGCAACTTCCAGGTTCCCTTTAAATATATCTGAATCTGCTTTGCCTTCCATAGTTATAGTAATGTCCAAGGATAATTGTGGGTTGGAGTCTTTTGACTCTAAAGCATTATCTGATCCTGACAGACCTATGTGAGTAAATCAGCTTCAAATTGATTATATTGTTTTAGTGTTATATGAGTTGCATTGCCTCTAGCTCTTTGCAAATTGAAAATTCAACTACAGATAAACCTTCAGTTAATGAGACTGTTCAGATACTGAACGTCCTGTTCGTACCCATTCCTGGCCATTGGGAGCATTGTACTATTTTCAAAGAACCAGGATAAGAACCATGTTATAAATAGGCTAATAGTGTCCTACAGAGTGTGACAAATATAGGAAACAAGACTTAACCTATGAAGTATGGGTGGATTTGTGGGACATTGGGGTGTCCCACAAATACAAGTGAGAAATTTGCTATAATCTTCAAGATGTTAAACTGATGGGCAGAGATTCAGGGCCACATCTAAGCATTAGTTTGAAATCAGAAAATCTAGTCTGTTAAGGAGTAACTTCTTTCTACCTGCATGTCCTTGATAGACTTTTGAACGTCTTTTAGCCTGGGTTTCCTCAGTTTAATATAAGGGGTAAACATCTCACCCATACTTATTCAAATGGTTGTCGTTGGGATTAATGAGTCAGTATAATGAAAAGTGTTTGACAAAGTCAGACTTTTGTTTTTTGTTCATTATATTCCAAAATTTAAAACAGCTGGTTCTAAGGTATTACATTGTACATTTTCAGAGACCCCAGAATTGTTCTTGTACAGTGAAAAATAATTTATTTTTCCCTTTGTGATCAGTAAGTAAAGTTTCAGGCTCTAGATTGCTGTTTTTTTTTCTCCCCCTCCTGATGGAATGATTGGTTCTTGACCTCTCAAAAGTCATTTCATTTCTGTGTTTTGGGGGGAGTTGGCTGTAGCTGGGCTAGCAGCTAAAGTACGCAAGCCAGTCTGGATTGATTCAGGGTGGTTCAAAGTGTGGTCTCTTAGATGAACTTCCTTTACTGAATGACAGAGGCATGTGGTTTTAGTCCTTGTGTTAGCTCTTATTTGAGTTTTCAACAATTATAGCTGAGTATGGGAAAGAATCATATTTTCAATGTGGGGAAATCTGTGCTGCCTACGTGCATTTCACTTTGGAATCACATTAATGAGATTAATCCATTAAATGAGAATTTTTCCTGGTCAGACATTATTCTCAGTAAACTTTAATTCTCATTCTTAGTTGTTGGGAATGCACTTGAGTGACTGAGGAGAAGCTTTGTTCTGTAGTTACGCAGGGTTTATTTTTTGCCGTAAAACATACATTGTGGTATGGTATCACATGTTTTAAAGAGGCAGAATGCACTTGAGTTACTGTGGCTAGACACCAAGGTCTCTGTGCAAGTCGAGCACCGGCTGACGTGGGAGGATGCCTGGATGGTACTGATCACTGGGCAACCTACAGCCAAGGAGAGGCTGGTCCCCAGTTACAGGCTTACCTGGAGGACCATCGTTTATGGTGCAGGTTTAGTGTCAAGGATCAGTCTTTGGTGACCAAAGGTATGTAGGATAGGGCTTGGAGGACAGGGAGATTTTAAACACCATTAAGTATCAATCTGGTAGCCAGGCATGGTGGTACAGTACTTGGTAGGCTCCCAGTACTTGGGAGGCTGAGACAGGAGAATCACAGGTTCGAGGACAGCCTCAGCAAGTAGTGAGACTCTCATCAAACTAGTAAGACCCTGTTTCAAAATAATAATAATAATAATAAAAAATAGGGCTGGGGGTGTAACTTGGAGGTAGACTGCCCCTGGGTTCAATTCCCAGCAACACACACACACACACACACACCCGTAATATATATTGATCTGCTATCTACAAATGTGGCTGTTTCTCAATTTGAAAACTGATCAATCATTGAATCTCTTTCTTTTTTTGTGCCTAGTTTAAATGTGCAAGTTTAGCATCCTGTAAGTTCTGGGTGGTAATTTCTGATGTTCTTGGTAAAACTGTTGGTTCAGGCATTGGCTCCTAATATGCTTGATTTCTATAATATCATTAAACCTCTCTATAATCCTAGTACTTGGGAGGCTGAGATGGGAAGATACCAGGTTTGAGGTCAGCCTCAGCAATTTAGTAAGACTCTCAGCAATTTAGTGGGACCCTGTTTCAAAATAAAATATAAAAACTGCTGGGGTATAGTTCAGAGACAGAATGCCCCTGGGTTCAATCCCAGTACCAAATTAAAAAAAAGATTAAACTTCTTTCATCAGTTTTAAATCACTGAGGTGGTAGTGGTGGTGGTGGGTAGATTTTTGTGAGATGGTGTTGAGCCAAATGTAACCTTCTTTGAGGTTCTAGTAAGTATCTGTGTTTAGGATATCTCTTGTATTAAGTGATTAGATCTGAGTTTATGGTGTAATTTTTTTCTGTATTCGTTTATTGACTCAACACATTTATTGAGATCTAGATTAGGTTCTTGTTATAGAATATTCTATTCTGTTCTGACTTTCTGACTTTTTTGGGCAAAGGTAAGGCGTTTTTTTCTATTCACATGCAGAGGTGTTTTGCTCATAATTTTGGAATGTTGTGTAGCAAACAGTGTCTGCCACAAACTCCTGAGGCAGGAGGTGGGACTTCCATTCCTTGTTCCCTTCTGGAATTTGAGAAATACTAAAATTGGAGCACCTTCAGGCTGTGCTCAAAACTAAATATATATTTAAGCTTCTACATGATGTTAAAACTTAAAGATACATCCTTGTTTTGACCCAAGAAGTAATAAAGATTCTTATAAAGACACCAGTAAGAAAGATTTACTTGAACTAAATTGATACAATACTAACTCATTAAAAAAATTTTTTTTGGTGCTATGGGAGATTGAACCCAGAGGTACTCTACTACTGAGCTATACCCCTAGGCCTTTTTATTTTTTATTTTGATTCATATTCTCGCTAAATGTCCAGGCTGGCATTGAACTTGGGATCTTGCTGCCTCAGCCTCCAGAGTTGCCGGGATTCTAGGTGCACCACCTTGCTGGTCTAATTTACAATTATGAAAGCTTTCTGTTGAAAATAATAGTCTAGAAAATGGCCTTTACACATGAACAAATGTGGTGTGCTTGAGAAATAATTGAGGGTTCCCAAATCCCAGGAAATAAAATGATTTAATGTATTCATAAGGGACTTAGATTCTCCACAGCCTGTGAATGAGGGGTCTCTATTGAAAATAACTCCATTTTTCTGGATATAACCAATTAAGTGTTTGCAATTATCACGGCAAAGCTAGCATAAAGTTTGACATCCTATTCTATATGAAAAGGTTTTACTGTAAATATCTGATGTTTAAATAGATCTGGTGAGAGAAATATTTACCTAATTAACAGAATAAACCACTTTTAAGTGCCTTGGGAAAATCAGTGTACTGTGTAGAAGTGCATTGTGGGCTGAGGGTGGTTCTGTGCTGGGCTTGTCCTGGAGAGGCAGGATACCCTGCAAAGGGGTGCTGTTTGTGGATGCCATGAAATGAATGTTGATTTACTCAGGGCCATCCCGTAGACTAGGAGCAGTTTACTAGCAACAGCTAGAACTATGTTATTTGCATACAAAATAAATCCCCCCTCCACTCTACCAATAGATTCCAGCTATGCTTATTTGTTTGTCTTGGAGTTTTTATGTTGACATTTGTTTTGTTACTTATTAATTTCCTTGTTGCCTGTAATAACATCATTGTTGCTTTTAGCTGCCCATCTGTGCCTACCTCTGCCTTTGAGCAGAATTGTGGACAGTTATGATGTATTTAGATAAGCTAATTACACATCCTCCTTTACTTTTACCAAAGCAAGACCCTCCTGGGCAATTTAGCTCCAGGAACTATATGAATTTACTACTAAGAAGAGTAAATTTCTTTAAAAATATCTCAATGTGTTTTGCATTTTACACCCGGTTACTCAGTTAACATGAGTGTTTAGGGGTTAGATTTGCCAAATTTTTACAGTACATTTTAAATGTGTAGGATACGAGCCAGGCGTGGTGGCACAGGCCTGTAATCCCAGTACTTAGGAGGCTGAGACAGGAGGATTGCAGGTTCGAAGCCAGCCTCAGCAACTTAGCGAGGCTCTCAGCAACCTAGCGAGACCTTGTTTCCAAATAAGAAATAAAATTGGGCTGGTGGTGTAGCTTGGAGGTAGAACGCCTCTGGGTTCAATCCCCAGTACAACTCCCCCCCCCCCCCGACAAAAGTGTAGGATACTTAACATGTTTTTAGGATAACATGCTTTATTTTCTCTCATATTTTAAAACTTTTTTTTGGTGGGGGGGGCTGGGAATGTAGTTCGGTGTTAGAATGCTTGCCTAGCACGCAAGTGAGACCCTGGGGTTGATCTATAGCATGGCAAAACAAAACCAAAAAGAAGTTTTTTATTCTTATTTATTTATTTTATGTGGCACTGGGAATTGAACCCAGGGGCATTCTACCTCTGGGCTACACCCCCAGCCCTATTTTATTTTTATTTTGAAACAGGGTCTTGCTAGGTTAAGGAGAGTCTCACTATTTGCTGAGGCTGTCCTCGAACCTGCAATCTTCCTGTCTCAGCCTCCCAAGTACTGGGATTATAGTTGTACGCCACTATGCCCAGCTAAAAAAGTTGTTTTTTAAAAACCCTGGTAGCGCACGCTTGTAATCCCAGTGCTTGGGAGGCTGAGACTGGAGGATCCGGGTTCGCAGCCATCCTCAGCTACTTAGTGAGGCCCTCCGCAACTTAGTGAGACCCTGTTTCAAAATAAAGAATAAAAAATAGGGTTGGGGGTGTAGCTCAGAGATGGAATGCCTCTGGATTCAATCTCCTGTACCGCAAAACAAACAACCCCAAAAAACCCATTCTACATCTTTTATTGTTGAAATCATTTAAGAGGAAAGTAATAAAAGTTTTTAGATATTGTTAATTCTGATTTTTATCATGGTTTTTTCTTAAATAATCAGAAAACAATTTAGATTGAGTAATTTAAGTAACTGAGGGTGTAGCTCAGCTAGCATGTGTGAGGCCCTGGGTTTGATTCCCAGCACCTCCACCAAAAAAAAAAAAAAAAAAAAATCAAACAAGAAACCCTATTAAGAATAACAGTATCACAGGTAAATATTTTTCTGAATTAGTGAATTAGAGAGTATTGCTCTTGGGAATATAAAATTATGCAGCTGCTGTGGAAAACAGTCTTGCAGTTCATGAAAAATTCAAACAATTGCTGGGTGGGGTGGCACATGCCTGTAATCCCAGTACTTGGGAAACGAAACAGACAGGAGGATCGCAGGTTCAAGACCAACCTTAGCAATTTAGCGAGATCCTGTTTCAAAATAAAAAATAAAAAGGGTTGGGGGTGTAGCTCAGGGGTAGAATGCCCCTGGGTTCAATCCCCAGTACCCCCCATCAAACAATTGCCATAGGATCCAACAATTCTACTGTTAGGCATATACCCAATAGAAAGCAGAGACTCAAATACTGTACACCAGTGTGTGTGGTGGTATTATTCACAATAGCCAAAAGGTGGAAGTGACCAACAGATGAATGGATAAACAAAATGTGGTAAATGCTTACAATGGAATGTTATTCAACTATGAAAAGGAATGAAATTCCAGTACATACTCCAACATACTCCAACTTTGGGCCGAGGGGGAAGTGGGGCTGGGGGCGATAGTGCTTTATGGGTACAGACTTTCTGTGTGGAATGCTGAAAAAGTCCTAGAAATGAATAGTGGTGGTGGTTACACAGCATGACGAATGTATGTAAGTCTATGAAAGTGTGTGCTTAAAAATGGTTAAATAGTGAAATTGTTGTATATATTTTATGAAAATAAAAAATCTAAATTGGAGATTTATCCTGTAACAGTTTCTATTTGCTGCCCCACCCCTCTGCTCCAGACAGGTATGTAGGAGATACAGTTATTATTGTTTTTTCTCATCCTTCTTTTACAGTATAAAGGCAGATTCCCCTAAGTCATGTTTTTGAGCTCAGAGACTTTCCTTGTTATTAACTGACTTGAAGTTAAGAGGAAACAGTTGAGAAGCAGTAGATCTCTGGAGGGAAAAAAGCTGAGGCTGGCCAAGAACCTGGATCCTCCGGTCTCTGCCTCCCATGTACTGGGATTACAAGCGTGTGCCACCACGCCCGGCTCCCAGAGTGAATTTAAACTGAGTACCTCTTTTCAGGTACTCATGATGTCTTCTCCTCAGTTGAGCTCTTTGGGGCATGGGCCATATTATAGACATTTTTGTGTTCTCATAGTTTTTTTGAATTTTTTTCTCATAGTAGGGAACTAGTAAATATTTAATTAAATAACTGAAAACAAAGGCATAAGTCACCTTTAGTGCAAACCTAGCTTTTCATTTATTGCTTATTTAAAGAAACAAAAGTTCCCCAGAGAATATGTGGAATTTTTTTTCATGTCTATCAGATTAGTAACTAATTTAGAAATTTTTTTTTTTTTTGCAGTACCAGGGAGTGAACCCAGGGGCATTCTACCTCCAAGCTACACCCCCAGCCCTATTTTTTATTCTTTATTTTGAAACAGGGTCTCACTAAGTTGCAGAGGGCCTCACTAAGTAGCTGAGGCTGGCCGCGAACCCGGATCCTCTGGTCTCTGCCTCCCAAGAATTGGGATTACAAGCGTGAGCCACCACGCCCGGCTTTGATTTAGAAAATTTGAGGAAGTAGTTTCTACTTTTATTCCCTAAAAATATGGCCCTTGATTATGTACATTTTGCTTGATTTTTAGAGTCAGTTCAGGAACTATAAGTTAAATATGTGTGTGTGTGTGGGGAGTACAGGGCCGTCCTACCTCCGAGCTATACCCCAAGCCCTTTTTATGGCTTTTTTTTGTTTTTTTTGCAATACTGGGGATTGAACCCAGGGGCATTCTATCTCTGAGCTACACCCCCAGCCCTATTTTTTATTCTTTATTTTGAAACAGGGTCTCACTAAGTTGCAGAGGGCCTCACTAAGTAGCTGAGGCTGACTGTGAACCTGCGATCCTCCTGTCTCAGCCTCCCAAGTACTGGGATTACAAGTATGCACCACCACGCCTGGCCTATGGTTTGTTTTGAAACAGGTTCTTACTAGGTTGGTAAGGGCCTCAATACATTGCTGAGGAAGCTGGCCTTGAACCTGAGATCCTTCTGTCTCAGCCTCCCAAGTACTGGGATTACAGGTGTGCTCCACCACACCTGGCTTAAATAATTTTTTTTGAAAAAGCAACTGTTCAGAGACTTGTGGTAGTTTTAAATGATACTTTTGTAGTGAAATTCTAGAAGGGAGCTGTTAAGGGGCAGAACCTCCTTTTCCCCTTCTAAATGTGCCTTGCTAAGATGTTGGAGGCCCATCTAAGAGTTGATCCTGCTAGACTGTTGGCCAGAGTGGTTTTTAGTCCTAAACTAAGCAGTGGAGAAAGAGTCTTGGCGTCTGCTGGGGTGCATTACAGGGCTGTGTACTTGAGGTGGGAGGTCGGTGGGACTCGTATACTCTAGCTCTGGGATGGGATCTGGCAATCTTTATTATTTAGTGCTTCAAATGAATGATATGATCAGACAAGTTTGTGGAAGTGAGACCTGGGAATTGACCCTGTGGCAAACCATCCCTTTAAGCTTTTTGATCTCTTGTGTGGAAAGAAGTAAAGTGCGAAGAGACTTAGGAGATAAGAGGAACTCAGCAACCAGGGCAAAGAGGGAGGTTCAGTTGTATGAGGTTTTTATTATCTTATGTGTGTGTGTGCGTGTGCACGTGCACGTTCATGTGTAAAAAGATGGCAAGCTATTGGCAGTTATATAGAAATGAGGACACTTGTGCACTGCACCTCTAAGCACTGACCATAAGTCAGATGTAAAGTATAATAATAGTGACCAGCAATTTTTAAGCACTCATCACTTGCTAGGCATTTCCATGTAAATATGTATTCCATCCCTATGTACATTCCATATATATATATATACATATACACACACACATTTATATACACACATATATACATATACACACACATATATACACGTATATACATATATGCACACCCATATGTACACACATACATATACACACATACACACATATATACACACATGCACACACACATACACACATGCACACACATATATACACACATACACACATACACATACATATATGCACATACATATATACACATACACACATTTATATACACATATATACACATACATACACAATACACATATATACACACATACACATGCATACATATATACACATATATACATACATATACACGCATACATACACACGTATATACACACATATACACATACATAGGCACATATATACACATACATATATATGCACATGCATACACATACATACACACATACACACACATACACATATACATACACATATACACACATACATACACACACATACAAACATACATATACACACATACACATATATACACAAACATACATAAATACACATATACACACATACACACATATATACACATATACACATACATGCATACATATATACACACACATACACACATATACATGCACACACACACACACATATATATATGTGCAAAGTAGATATTATTTGTTTATGTACAGGCATTTCCAGTGTCCATAGCAGAACCTAGCCCATACCAGGTGAATCAAGATTAGAAGACATGCTAAAACATGTTAGAAAACTTGACTATTGTCGCCTAGACTGATGCTGGAACTTTTTCATCATTTTCACACTGCTTCTCAGTTCACATTAATTATCTCATTTGTATCTCCAGGCTTGGGACGATGTCTGTGTTCCCAGGTAGCTGGATATTAAGGCGAAGTGCTAGTTGAATGCCTTCCATGTTCTCAACCTGTCTATTGCCCAGAAATCTGACATTTATTTTTGATACAATAATAGTATTCTGGACATCTCCCAAGAGGGAGATTTTCCTGGATTGTTTTCTGTAATAGCAATTTAAGTTTAGCATGAGAGAAACCAGAGAATAAAAGTATACTTCATAGAAATAATGTATAAGAAACTCAATATAGTGAATGGGAAAAATTTGAAGCAGTTGGTTAAGAAACGGTAGTAAAGTTTTACCTTACTCAGACACTTTATTTATTTTTGGTATGGGGGGGGGGATTGAGCCCAGGGGCATTCTACCTGTGAGCTCCACTCCCAGCCCTTTTTAGTTTGAAACAGGTTCTTGCTAAGTTGCTGAGACTGGCCTCGAACCTTTCATCCTCCTTAGCCTACCACTGGGATGACAGGTGTGCACCACCGAGTCTGGCTTACTCAGGTACTTTAAAAACTCCATGAAGAGTTCTTTAGTCAGTGGCAGTACAGTTTTGTTCATCCTCAGTGTCTTTCATTTAAGTTAATTTGTGTAGAGTAGGATGTTATACCTATAATTTGCACCTGGAAAGCAAATCTTATTCCTAATACTAGTACTTTCTCTCCTTCTAAGGCAAGTAGTGTGTGGTGGCTTGCATTGCACCAGTGGCAGCCACAGGCTGGGGTGAGCACAGGACCCACTGGAGTGCATCTCATCCCTGAGGTTAATTAAAGGTGACCTGGGGATTCAGAGGAGCCCTGCGTTTTCCCAGATGGCCCAGGCTGAACCTGGGGAGCTGGCAGCCCTAAATGCTTCCTTTGTTAGGAATCATTTTGCTTTCTACGCCATCTTTAGAAAGTGAGTTCACCGAAGGTGAGGTAAGGACAGGACTCTGAAGTGAGGCCTGCCTTGTTTGTGTGGAGTGGTGTGGACAAAGGGGCCAGGGAAGATGCAGCTCCCAAGGCTGGATCACCTAAAAACAGTTTCTTGCTTCCTCATGGAAATGTGCCTCAGGGTCCAGGGGAACTGTGTGGTTCTCTGCAGATTGTTTCCATGGAAAGTGAGGAAACCTTCTCTTGTTTCTCTCCTGCCTTGGGAGGGAGACTTTGAGCAGTAAAATGTCAGCGAACAACTACTGGCAGCACCCCTACAATGCTGGGCCGTCCATGTTTCTCTCCTAGATCTGTTGGTGTCAGACGAACCTTTTCCTTGTCCCAGTTCTTAGGGCTTACTGGTGTGGATTCTCAGGCCTCATGGTGCAGGCTTCTATAGGATCAAACTAAGTTTTTTAAAATTATTTGTTTATTTTTTAAAAATATATTCATTTATTGGTGCATTGTAGTTATACATTTTGATAAGTGTCCGGGTATCAGAAGCATGCATGCACACATTGCTCATTTATCTCTCCCTCAAATCCCACCCTATTCCCTCCCCCTTCCCTCCTTTTCGTGCTCAGCATAGTGATTGACTCTGATAAATTTGTGTGTATACATTGTGTGCATTAGTGTGTTTCCCTCTTCCCCCCTCCTATCTCCCTCAGTTAGGTCCCCTTCTTGCTCATCTAAAGTTTTCTCCTTTGTCTGGAGTCCCTTCTAAGTCCCATTCTCCGTAAGTTTTAAGAGTGTTTAATTTTTTTTGGGGGGGTATTGGGGATTGAACCCGGGGCATTCTACCTCCAAGCTATACCTCTAGCCCCTTTTATTTATTTATTTATCTGTTTATTTTGCAGTACTGGGGATTGAATCCAGGGGCATTCTACCTCTGAGCTACACCCCCAGCCCTATTTTTTTTTTATTCTTTATTTTGAGACAGGGTCTCATTAAGTTTCAGAGGGCCTCACTAAGTAGCTGAGGCTGGCCACGAACCCAGATCCTCCAGTCTCAGCTTCCCAAGTATTGGGATTACAAGTGTGTGCCACCATGCCTGGCTATTACTTATTTTTTTTTTTTTTTTGCGGTACCGGGGATTGAACCCAGGGGCATTCTACCTCCGCACTACACCCCTGGCCCTATTTTTTATACTTTATTTTGAAACTGGGTCTCACGAAGTTGCGGAGGGCCTCACTAAGTAGAGAGAGAGAGACAGGGAGAGAGAGAGAGAGAGAGCGCGAGAGAGCGCTGAGGCTGGCTGCGAACCCGGATCCTCCGGTCTCCGCCGCCCAAAGTACTGGGATTATAAGCGTGCGCCACCACACCCGGCTTTATTACTTATTTTTTGAAACAGGGTCTCACTAAGTTGCTGAGGCTTGCCTCAAACCTGTGATCCTCCTGTGTCAGCCTCCCAAGTACTGGGATTATAGGTGTGTACCACCACATCTGGCCTGGCTTAAATAATCTTAAAATACATCTCTTTAGTTTTTACTGTTTACTTTGTTATTTAAATTAAACATGGAAAGTGTCACTTCCTACTCATCTTCCAGTTCTCTTAAATTAGTTCAGTGTTCTCACAGGCTTCTTCAAATGTATCAGGACCTAGTAGTTGGCTAAAATGGAAAGAATAGAGGACTCAAATTTTTCTAGTAGATTATTTTAACTTCATTTCATTGAGTATAATTTTTGGCTCCTAGTGTTTGCCATTTATTTTCTGGTTTTGCAAGTTCTTTCTTGCTTTTCTGGGGAGCAGGGAGAGTGGGAGTGAGCAGAGGGAGCAGGTTAGGCTTGGGTAGGATGTCGTACTGGCGAAGATGAGTGAGTTTGTTCCTATTACATTTCACATGGGGTGGCGAGTTTACCAAACTCTGTTTTCCACTGAGTCACTGGTGAGTTTGGTGGAGGGGCGGCTCTGTCTGCCGTCAGACGTTCTGCTTGGCAAACTCATGAACCTGCCTTAAAAAAACATTTTTAGCACAGATTGATGTATTTGTATATCTTCAATAAATTTGAATTCTAGCCAAGAAATGTATTGCATAACATTTTTCATGAAAAAATGTAGAATGATTTTCTAGAAAGTTTTACTGCAAAATGTGTTAGAGACCCTGACATATATCAAAATGTATAATTACAATTTACAGTGCACCAATAAATGAACATAAAAAGTTAAAAAAAAAGGAGACATATTTTTAGAGAAACCATTCTTTGGGATTCTTCAGCCATTGTCTCAAATAATAGCAGATTATCACACATGGTTTTCATGTTGAGGGGGCGGTGAAACTATTCCCTTAACTTGGAATTAATCTTTTTGGTAAGAAGTAACTCCTTAAAGTGTCATTTATTGTGAGATGGCTGAGCCTGAGCGCTCTGGAAACATCAGAGTTGAGGCCCTGTTGCAAACCTTTCTAGTCTGGTTAAGCTGCTCCTCTGTCTTCATCTGTAGGAAGGAATTGTTGGGCTCTGCCTCACCATTGTGCTTTGACCAAGTGCTTCCTAAGTGATAGCTGCTGTTTTTATTATTCTATTGCTTTACTCTGTGCCTACAGAGAGATTTGTTAGATGTATTTCTTAATGGGATGGTAATTAAAAAATTCCCAGTTATTTTTTTAATTGTTTTTGTGATACTGGGGATTGAACCAGGGGTTCTATCACTGAGCACTGAGCTGCACTTTCTTTTTTTTTTTTTTTGAAACAGGGTCTAATTTACTGAGCATTGGCCTCCTGTTTAGCTTCCCACGTCCTGGAATTATAGACATGCACCACTGCCCCGGCTCCAGTTATTTTTAAGGAACACATGAATACTAGGCACCAGTTTTTGCCTTGTCCTTGTGTTGACTCTTCGCAGTTTATCCCTAAAGTCATACTAAAGCTGTTTGTCTTAGGTAGTGTGGGCATAGAATGAAATAATGTACACAGAAAGCACTTTTGGGGGAAAAATATGTCTGAATCCCAAGGAGTACTTAGTTATGACAAGTGCTACTTTTACTAATATTTTGCTTCCTCCCTGCCCCCTGAAAGAGAGGTTCCCCTCTTTTAAGTAGATATATGACAGCCGTGCTTCTCTCCTGAGTCTAGGATCAGAGAAAGTTGTAATAAAGGAGAATTCCTCCCTCCTGTCCCTTCTCCCGTTCTGTGGATGTTGTTCTGTTTCAAGGAGAGATCAGGCCTTGACGTTACTGGGTGAAACGTGGGGCTTCCAGGACCTGCTTTCATCTCTGGGTCACCACCTTAGACGGAGCTCTTCATCTCTGTGACGGCGTCAGGATCCCTCTGCAGAAAACAGTGCGTGTCAGGTTAGGACCTGAACGTCTTTCTAGAAGTCTTACCCATCTTGCTGCTCATTACTGTCTGCATGTTCATTTCTTTAAAATGACCTAGACTGTTTGGCAGAGGTGTCAATGAACAGAGTATTTTCCTCTGCTTTAAAGGTACCAAGACCCCACCAACCTCTTGTAAATTGGGAGCTTAGCTCCAAAAAAGTAAAAGAGACGAAGACAAAACTGAGTTTCAGCTGCTTGTTTACTGGAAGGTTAATTCTAGACATAAACACATTGAATGGAAAGGATAATAGGGATTGGGGCCTGTATTGCTCCACAAGTGTGAATAAGCCAGTGTTAGACCTTAATTCTGGGGAAAAAAATAACATCCACTATATATATATATATATATATATATATATATATATTTTTTTTTTTTTTTTTTTTTTTAAACCAGGCAGGCTGTGGAGGCTAACTGATGAAAATTAAAGGTCAGTTTTTTCAGAGCCCCACCTCAGTGCAAGCCTTGGGCCATGTTAATAATGGCAATCCTATTATTTTCTTACAGTAGGCAGGAAATGCTGTCTACACCCATTAGATTTGTTTGAGTGGCCCCTGGCTGGAAATGAAGAAAATTTAATTTTCTGACTTGCAGGGAGGGAGGGAGGGAGGGAGGGAGAGAGAGAGAGAGAAAGAGAAAAGAAAGAAGAAGAAAAAGAAGAAGAAATCATACAGTGCTACATAGAGGCTGATTCTTGGGCTGCAATGAAAACAGTGCAATTTTTAAAAACTCGAAATTCTCAATTATTGGGACATTTGGCCCTCCTCCAAATGTCCACACTGAGAGCATGAATGGACTTATGTGCAAGCTAGGTGTGCAGACAACCGTCTTGATTAGCGTCAGAACTGGTTGACTTCTGGGCTTTTTAGCCACATGTCTGCAAACTGCCCAGTTCACATATCCCTCTGGCTGCTGGAAACTTGCTTGAAGGAAGGCTTTGTCACCGTTTTCTCTCAGATTTGTTTGCTTTTCCAAAGCAACGTGCATGGTGAAGGTCTGTGTATTCACTAGGGCAGTGGATTGCTTTGTTTTTTGTGTACCAAGAAGGAAAATTGATGTTAACTATTGTTACAGAGAAAAAAATGCAAAACTGTTCTTATACATCATAATCATATTGCTTTCAGTTACATTTCCTAATGTTATGGCTAATTTGGTTTCCACTCCTACTTTTATGTGCTTTAAGAATGGGATCTTAAAAAAAGTGATTTTTTTTTTTATCAAGTATAAGTCAAAGATCTCTATTGCTGTTTTGATATGTTCTTTAGTTATGCTCAGTTGTATGTAATTTGTTCTACGTCACTCAGTATCAGGTTTTCCCATGAAATACATCATGAGAGGGGGAGCTTCAGGTTGCAGGGACTTGCTTCAAATCATGGGAGTAGACAGTGCTAGAAGGAGCAGATGTTTCAGTCTTTGTGTCAACAAGAGGTAAAATAAATCATCCCATCTTACTGGATTTGTAGTTCATATTGAACAAAACCTCTTGCGTTAGCACCATAACTTTCGGCCACATTGCATTGACTACACGCATAGAGCTTTTTCATTGCTTCCTGAAACGATATATTTGAAAAATGAGGAGCTTCTAATATCTTCCTAGGAAGACAGCAGTGAACTGAGGAAGTTTATTAACATTCCCCTTCTCTGTGTCTTAATTCCTGAAGCCTTTGGAGTTGCCCATGGCCGCCATGACCATTGCCTCTGACATTTCTCTTGGTTGCCATTAATACCAACATTTTCCAAAACATTTGTTTTTTTCATTTATTGTCACTCTGACTGCTTACAAAAACAAAAAAACAAAAACAAAAACTAAACATGGAGTTCTTGATTTTTATAAAAACTGTAGTATTAATATTGTAACTTAGATGTGTGTTGTAAAATACCTTTTGATGATAGCAAGTGACACAATTCATGTTTGGGGGGAATACTTCTTAAACCTTTTCCAAGTTTATATTTCACTTATAAAAGATGGGGCTTTCTAGTGGCCTTTTCAATAGGAAGGGACCTAGGATCCATAGACCTCCGCAGTAGGTTTTTGGATATCTCTGATATTAGTTCTCAGGACTCCTGATACTAGTTGTGCCCCATGGCACTGGGAATTTTTTTTTTTTTTGCGGTACCGGGGATTGAACGCAGGGGCGTTCTACCTCCGCGCTACGCCCCCGGCCCTATTTTTTTTATGCTTTATTTTGAAACCGGGTCTCACGAAGTTGCGGAGGGCCTCACTAAGGAGAGAGAGAGAGAGAGAGAGAGAGAGAGCGCTGAGGCTGGCCGCGAACCCAGATCCTCAGGTCTCCGCCTCCCAAAGTACTGGGATTACAAGCGTGCGCCACCACGCCCGGCTGGCATTGGGAATTTTAAGCTTATATATAAAAACAGAGTTAAAGGGCTTTGTAAAAGTTCCCTCTCTCTCTCTTGTGGTGCTGGAGATTGAACCCTGGGGCATTCTACCTCTGAGCTACACCCCCAGCTCTATTTTATTTTTTATTTTGAAACAGGGTCTCACTAAGTTGTTGAGGGTCTCACTAAATTGTTGAAACTGGCCTTGAACTTTCCATCCTCTTGCCTCAACCTCCAAAGTACTGGGATTACAGGTGTGTGCCACCACACCTGGCTTGCAAAAGTTCTCTTGATGGTGGAAGAGTAGTTTGGGAGTCAAATTTTTTATTTGAAACAATGTTTTCTTGATTGAGACCTTAAATTCCAAAGTGGTTGTATGGATTATTAACTGACTAGCTGGACTCTTGTAGACTGTCTGATCTATTTATTTGAAATATATCTGGCGTATTTAGGTTTGGCAAGAAGTCAGGACACAGACACATTAGGCCTTATTGTTTACTTTTCTAAGTCAATAGCACAATTTGTTTTGCCATGGAAAAGTAATCATTGAAAAATTACACCTGATAACCTCTATAAACTTGCTTAACCTTTAGCATAATGACATTTTTTTTCCAGGATGCTAACCGGATGATTGCATATAAGGATGTTTATCTATAGTCCAGTGAATTAAAACTTTGAGACAAATCGAGGGCATGTATCACCTATTTCTAAGGCTGTCCTTTTGAAATATTTGGTTAGTGTGAACCTTCATTTTGAAATATTTTAAACAAATTAGATATCTTTCAACCTTCAGCTCTAGGGAATACATATTTGAATTTTGCAAGAATGTGAGGATTTAGCTAGGTAATCGGCTTCTATTAGTGCTGAGGGATCTTTGGCTGTAATTGACTGGTGCTTATTAAATACCTGCTTTTTTGCAGAATGCACCCCCCAAGATGAGAGAGCCTCCACAGTGAATGGTGAGGGGCCGGTTGATAATTCTCAAGTGTTCTCTGTTAGGCTTCTCGTTACTCAGTCCTATTGTAAACGTCTGAATCAGTAATGAAATGTGATGGGTTTTAATTTAAACTTAAGGATTTGTCTTTTAGGTGTGAGTCCCACTGCTCTGAGGTGAGGGTGGTAGTGGTGTGGTAGAGGTGGACAGAGGGTAAGGCCCATTACGTACTTTTGTCTGTGTCCCTCAGGTCTAAGGATGGTTACTGTCTGTGGTGAGAAAAAACCCTCCCATATGGGCCACTGCATGCTTTTCATTTCCCCTTTAGCAGAGGTAGGAACAGACGATGTGCGTGGACCAGTACCTGAGGCCCAGGCACTTGCAGCTCAATCAGGAATAGTGTTTATCTGATTATCACTATGAAGGGGCTGGGCATGGTGGCGCACGCTTGTAATCCCAGTACTTGGGATGCTGAGGCAGGAGGATCCCAGGTTCGCAGCCAGCCTCAGCTACTTCGTGAGGCTCTCTGCAACTTAGTGAGACCCTGTTTCAAAATAAAGAATACAAAATAGGGCTGGGGGTGTAGCTTAGAGGTAGAATGCCCCTGGGTTCAATCCCCAGTTCCCTAACAAACAAACAAATAAAAAACAACAAAAAAACCTGTGAAGGGGTGGCAAGAGAAAGGAGCAGGGAGCCTTCCGATTCCTCGGTGTGTTACTTTCTCCCTAAAGTATAAGTTCTTTGAGGGCAGGCACCGGGTGTTTCTTGTTCTTGTTTATATAGTGTCTGGCAAAGAGTAGCACTCAGTTAGTGTTTACTGAATGGATGACTTAGTGGCAACATAGGTTGTTTTGACACTGAGATGCCATGTGTTTGAATCAGTAGAACACTTATGTTTGATTTTAATTTTAAAGCCATATTCTAATTATATTTCTTGGAAGTATATGAAATTTTCAACTAAAAGGAATAACAGATCCTTAAAAATATGTGCAGACAGAAAGATTTTTAGTGTTCAATCAAGGGTTACTGTGGTGCAAGATAATAAAAACCCACTCAAACTAGCTTACTCAGAAAGGCTTCCTTTTTGGAGGTAAATAAGGGCAGTGCTCCTGACCTCCCTAGGGGCTGGAACCAGGCCTGGGAAACCATTGGGAGCCAAGGTTATCCTCCTTCCTTTACCTTTCTCCTTCCTATCTTCCTTGATCCTCCTCCTTCTTCTATAAAGTCCATTCTATATGAATGCTGGATGCTTATAAACTCATCAAGTTGTATCAGTTTTAATTCTTTCCTTTCAAAATGGCCTAGTTTGTATAGAGCTTTTAATAATGAATTTTAAAGATAGTGATGATAAGTGTATTGTTTCAAAGCCATTTTGAAGCAAATTCCTTTCCAAGTGTGTCATTTGCAATCTGTGCGGGAAGAAGCCTATATAAAGAAGGAACGATTGCTATTCAACCACATGGTGATGGTCACTGTTTTCCTGTCTCTTTGTTTCTTTTTAAAAATGAACTGCAGTTAGACGTGGCCAGGTTGATTTCTTCCATTAAATCACCTCAGAAACAGCACCCAGTCCATTACTGCTTTGTTCAGTGGACAGGAAATGGTTCTGTTTGTACAAGTTAAACAATCTTAACAGGTTCAGGGCCAGGAACCAAAAAGATCTCTCATCTTTTCTTCCAGCATTAACCTTTCAGTTTCACAAACTAACATATGATGTGTGAGCCAGGTTACTGAGGGACACTTACCCAAAAATGTACCTTTTTTTTTATTAGAATGGCTGCCTGTCTGTACAGTTTTACTTCCTTTTCCTTTTCTTTTGGTGCTGGGAATTGAACTCAGGGACATTCTACCTCTGAACTATACCCCCACCCTATTTTCTTTTTTTTTTATTTTGAGACAGGGTGCAACAACAATTTAACAAGACAGGGTCTCGTTAAATTGCTGAGGGTCTTGCTAAGTTGCTGAGGCTGGCCTCAAACCTGTGATCCTCCTGTCTCAACCTCCCTTATACTGGGATTACAGGCATGTACCACCACAAACTGGCTTGCCTAAGTCTTAATATACTTGTCAGTCTATCTATCCATCCTTTCCTCCCTCCTTCCTTCCTTCTGTCCTCCTCTCCCTCCCTCATTTCGACTTATTTCCAGAAGCCCATATTTCATGGAGAGGAAATATAATCTTACATAAATGAATAACTAGTAGAGGTCTTCAGAATGGGAGGAGGCTAGATGAAGGATTAAGTGAATGTAGGCACAGTTAGAAACTAGTTTCCCTCTTGAAAGCGCTAGCTCTTGGTGACCCCGCTGAAGGAAGTGAAATTGCTGTATGAGCTCACATTGCAAACATTGGTTCACTTTCATAGACTATTCAGACTTCTTTTTTGAATGATACATTGACATTTCTTGTGTGTTTATATCTTTTGCTCCCTTTCTTCTTTGTTCAATACTTTTTTCTTACTATGTGCTTTCAAAGCAAATCATGATTTTATGTATTTTCCCCATTTTTCATCAATTATTTTACAGTTCCTTAAAATAACATGGCAGAGCCCGGTGAGGTGGTGCACGTCTGTAATCCTAGTACTTAAGAGGCTGAGACAGGAGGGTCACAAGTTCGAGGCCAACCTCAGCAACTTAGGAAGATCCTGTTTCAAAATAAAAAATTTAAAAGGGGCTGGGGGTGTAGTAGAGAGGTAGGACTCCCTGGGTTCAATCCCAGTACCACAAAAAACAAAAACCGCATCATTAGAGACCCATCCCACCCTGATTTTACCACCTCACCTCTTAGAGAAACTTCGAGAAGCTTTTTGTTATTGTTGTTAGCCTTCAAAGAATCATGTAATAATACTAAATTAATGGTGTCTGAGTGTCCTGTGCCAATTCCAAATGAAATCCTATGTCCTGCCCTGAGAACAGGAAAGAGACTGGAGATCTTATCAGGTGGAGTCGCAGTGAATTAGGAATCCCGGCAGAGGAAAGGAGCAGGCAGGCAGAGTCCACACTGAGGGGGGCCCTCCTTCAGTTTCTGGGGCTAGGAGAGGATTTGTATTTTTGGCAGAGATGTTGAGAGCTTTGATTTCATTCACCATTGCTGTAGTTTATAGGACATAGTAGGTTGTCCATTTGGTGTACTGGATGAAGAAAGTGATTCAGCTGGTTACTGGGGTTTCAGAAGTCCTCACTAACTTCATAGGTCACTCTCAATCTGAAGTTCACTCCTTTTGCTTTGTATTATATTATGTGATCCCACACTTATTGCAGCCTTACAGACATCTCAGTCCTTACAGGGGATGGACTCTTGAAATTTCTGGTTGGTGGACTTCCACTTGTCATATCTGAAATAGTAGTGCCCGTGTGTGTTGGCTTTAGTCTAGTCCAGAGATGGCTCTTTCTAGTGAGACTCATGGAACCTCTTAACTTCCTGTGAAATAGGGTAATAAGATCATGTACAAAAAACGATGGCTTGTTCAGAAGTGACATGATCACCATTCACTTTGGAATCTTGAAAGTGGGCAGATTGATTTGGAAGCACTTTGCCTTGACTACACGTGCAGGACTCGAGGGAGCATGGGGAGAACGTGAAGTGTCCCCTTTGGCCGGGCATTAGCCATGTGTCAGGGCCTGATCTGTCTTTACTTGGAAAAGGAATTACAACATTTTGGCCTTGTGCCTGGAGTAGCTCCAGATGGTCAAAAAAGATTTTTGTACTGAAGTCAGAAAGTACATTGCAGTGATAGAATTAGGCTTATCATGTTTATATTTTATAGAATACCAGCTTCCTACTTTGTCCCTCTGTGAAGTTTTTCCCTCCCCCCCCTTCTCTCTTTCTTTCCTACTGGGGATTGAACTCAGGGGCATTCTACCTCTGAACTACACCCCCAGCCCTATTTTATTTTTTATTTTTATTTATTTATTTATTTATTTATTTATTTATTTATTTTTGCGGTACCGGGGATTGAACCCAGGGGCATTCTACCTCTGGGCTATACCCCCGGCCCTATTTTTTATCCTTTATTTTGAAACCGGGTTTCACGAAGTTACGGAGGACCTCACTAAGTAGCTGAGGCTGGCCACAAACCCAGATCCTCCGGTCTCCGCCTCCCAAGTACTGGGATTACAACGTGCACCACCACGCCCAGCACCCCTATTTTATTTTTTATTTGGAAACGGTCTCACTAAGTTGCAGAAGGCCTAAATTGCTGAGGCTGGCCTCAAGCCTGCAGTCCTCCTGTCTCAACCTCCCAAGTACTGGGATTACAAGCTTGCACCACACACCCTTCTCTTCTCCCTTCCCTTCCTCTCCCCTTTCCTCTTTTCCTTCCTCTTCTTTTTTTTCCCCAGAGGGAGTGAGGGGAGAGAAATGCTGCTAGAGTTATGGAATGTAGTTTTTGGAATACCTTTGTTCATGGTGATAATGATGTAGATGTGTGATGTGTGGTTACTATAGGTGCTTTGTCAACCTCAGTCGTAGTGATAATTTAGTATTTACAAGGGCTACACAGGCGTGGACCTCCTGATGTATGCCAAGGCCATTCTAGCGATGCGGAGGTGTAGCTCAGAGCTTCGTTAGCTTGCAGGTGCTTCTCCGCTAGCCTGGCTGTTAGTCCACAGCTGTTCCAGTGGGTTTCCTCACTTTATGTCTTCTCATGTTTCCTCATGATTCTTCAGTCACAGGGTAGTGAGGAAGTTTCCGTGCCCAGTCTGGGTGGAGGGGTGGGGAGCCTGGGGAGATGAACAGGGACGGGGTAATGGTGCTGATCAACAATTACCATGTTTTGCTGTCCTGGGCACTAGAAGTTCTTTTAAGATACACACATGACCTTATTTATGTTCATACCAACTCTGGAACGGGAATGATGGGCATCTCATTTTGCAAATGGGAGAACTGAGAGTCAGGGAGGTAACGTCTGCCCAAGGTAATGACAAGGAAACTCCCTCCTGCAGCCCACTCACACACAGTTGTGGAGAAATTTATTCTAAGTTTCCTGCCCATTCAGGGTAGAGGTGACCGCAGGAAATAGAGCTCCTTTTCCTCTGGGAAACTCAGGGCTTGTAAAGCTTGGTCACAAGGCGCAGATTAAGGTCTGAACCTGACTGCCATGACTTCCAGACCACTTTCAGTTACTTTTGTGGTTATTGAGTAACTTGGGGAGTTTGAAGAACATTAACAAAGTTCTATGTTTTCGAAGAAAATGTTGCACATGGGGAAGTGATATTAAGTTGCACACTAAACGAAATTTTTATCTCTTCTCAGATTTCGATATATAAATTGAAATAATTAAAAATAAAACCCAATGTTTGAATATTATACTCTTAATTGGTTGCAAGGGCATTTGACTTAGGTAACTTTTTTGAAGAACCTTTATTGAAAAGTGTAAAGGTTTTTGTTGTGGTTGTTCAATAGCAGATGGGTAGTAACACCCTTTGTTGTGGGCCCATGGGACTCACTCTAGCTCCCCTTTTCTCAGTGTGGCTTCCTGAGTCCCTGCTCTAGGGGGAGTGGCTTCTCAGTGCCCCCCCCCCCCCAGCAGTCTCACCCCTCTTAGGCTTCTATGAGCTACCAGAATCCTCTAGGCTTTTATTATTCTGCTTCGTAATTTTACCATTTATGGTTATCTTTAGGCAGTGGTGGTATTTTTCTTTGTAGATTACCTAGCACTGTAATTAGCTCATGAGTTCTTTTGGGATTGCGTCTTAAGCTGCAGGAATGGTTGGTTCCGATTGCGGTGCTTTTTGAAGTCATATTACCTTTTTGATGAGAAGGATGAAAGAGGCGTGGAGGTGAGTTTGGCTTAATGTAAATCTGATCTATGAGGCTTTTCTGCATCCACACAGGCACCAGAATGGGACTCTGTTTTCTTTCTGTTTGTTATTTTCTTTCACTTATACATGTTACATTAATATATTAATGCAGTTACTTTATAAGTGATCATAAAATAAATGTCCTCCCTCCCGCCTTCCCTTTCTCCCTTCCTTCCTCCTTCCCTCCCTCCCTCGTTCCCTCCCTCCCTTCCTTCCTTCCTTCCTTCCTTCCTTCCTTTTTTCTTTCTTTCATTCATTCATTCATTCATTCATTCATTCTAGGGATTGAACCCAGTAGCTCTCTACCTATGAGCTATACCCCCAGCCATTTTTATTTTGACACAGGGTCTTGCTAAATTGTGAGGGTCTTGCTAAGTTGCGGAGGCAGGTCTCGAACCTGCTATCCTCCTATTTCAGCCTCCCAAGTACTGGAATTACAGGCATGTACCACCACACCCAATATTTAGTTTTTATTTTGAGACAGGGCCTCACTAAATTGCCACATCTGGCCTTAAACATGCAGTTCTCTTGCCTCAGCCTCCTGAGTCACTGGGATTACAGGTGAGCACCAGTGTACCTAAAAAATGTACATTTTCTTAATGTTTTATGTTAAGAAAGAAAGAAAGAAAGAAAGAAAGCAAGCAAGCCACCATGAGTTACATCAAGAGTTTCCTAAGCCAGGCGTGGTGGCTCACGCTTGTAATCCCAGTACTTGGGAGGCGGAGACCGGAGGATCCGGGTTCGCGGCCAGCCTCAGCTACTTAGTGAGGCCCTC
>PVJS01021030.1:0-31937 GCA_004027185.1 Glis glis
CTTCTTCTTCTTCTTCTTCTTCTTCTTCTTCTTCTTCTTCTTCTCCTCCTCCTCCTCCTCCTTCTTCTCCTCCTCCTCCTCCCCCTCCTCCTCTAGGGATTGAACCCAGGGACATTCTATCTCCAAGCTACATCCCCAGTCCTTTTATTTTTTTTTAAATTTTGAAACAGAGTCTAAGTTGCTGAGGCTGTCCTCAAACCTGCAATCCTCCTGTCTCAGCCTCCCAAGTACTGAGATTACAGGCATGTGCCATCATGCCCGGCTGCCACTTCTTGATTCGGCAGTGCCTGGTGGTCTGAAGTGTTACCATATCATGTTTGTGGAGCAAGAACACACAGCTCCCACGGGCATTCTGACATCAGGGTCCTCTCGCAGCCCGTCTCACACTTGATGTTTCCCAGGGAAGATTTCAGCTCGTTTTCCCAGCCATTCTCTCTCCTTGCTTCCTTTTCTTCTCATCATATTGAAGTCAGTGAAGCAGAATTTCAGGTCTTGGTTGATCTGGTTGACACACCATCCTACCTCAATCGAGACATGCTTCTAGGACATTTCCAGTGGAATGACCTCATCTTAAGGGTCAGGTCTTGATATTTACTTACTTACTTACTTATTTATTTTTGCAGTACTGGAGATTGAACCCAGGGGCATTCTACCTCCGAGCTACACCCCCAGCCCTACTTTTTATTCTTTATTTTGAAACAGGGTCTCACTAAGCTGCGGAGGGCCTCACTAAGTCGTTGAGGCTGGCGGCGAACCCGGATCCTCCGGTCTCCGCCTCCCAAGTACTGGGATTACAAGCGTGTGCCACCACACCCGGCTCAGGCTTTGGCTATTTAGATTCAGGGTCAGGGGAGACTCATGGCTGGGTAAGGGTGTGCATGGCTGAGTTTCTCTTTTTGAATTGTCCTGACGTCAAAACCATCACTTCCCAGACTCAAACCTACAAAAGACATCCACACCCTCTTTGACTCAATGGAGCCCAATGGAATGGGCCGCTCCCCTGAGCACGGTGCAGCCCTGTGATCCTGCCAGCCCTGCTAGAGGAGTCGTCTGTATTGAAGTGGGTGTTGAACAGCTGCAAAGCTGGGTGAGGATGCACACTGTAGCGATGCCTGGAGTAAATGGTTGTGACAGGTTCCTTCTTTCTGCCCTCCTGGGGAAGGACTCCCCCTGCAGGGAGGACTCCAGATGCCCAGGATTGGCTCTCACAGAAGGTGGTCTTGCTTTTGGGAAGTGCTGACAGCTCCGACTTGGCCAATGGAACCATGCTAGACCCTCCAGTTTGTACTGCTGTGACAACTTTTTGGAGGATCCGTGCTGCTGGCCCACCGGGTCCAGACACCCACTGGGAGTATCACAGAGACAGTGGTCAGGAGGGAGCTGGGTGTGCCCTCTCTTCCCAGGGCTGCACCTGCTGTGGCTGTGAATCTCCAGGTTTCTAGCTGTCCCCTGTCCCTGCTGGGCAAGGACCCACCTTGCTTATCTACAAGTCACTCTGGCAGCAGAGGGAGGAAAGTCCTGGTAGATGTGGCAGAAGGGAGGCTTTGGCTCCAGGCAGAAACTTCCAGTAGGGGTGTGTGTGTGTGTGTGTGTGTGTGTGTGTGTGTGTGTGTGTGAATCTTCCACCTGGTTGGTGCACCTGTACCTTAAAGTGTATGAGAAAGACTGAGAGAGACACACAGGCGTGTGAGAGATATACATAGGTGTGTGTGGGGGGCCGTGTATAGATGTCTGTATGTTAAAAGGATTGCAAGTGAACGTGCAGGGGCACAGATGTGGGTATGGGTATAGGCGTACATGGGTGTGTGACAATGTGTATATGTAAGAGTGAGAGTGTGTGTGCACACGTGTGTGCAGAGTGTGTGTGGGGGAGCCATCCCAGGAAAGTGGCCCAAGACTCCAGGCTCTCAAGGGGAGGCTGAAGCGCTGCTCAGCCTGCGGGGCGAGTTGGGCAATGATGGGGGATGGTCCCTCCTTCCCGTTCCCATTTGCTTCTCCCCAAAGCCTGTGAGCAAGCTGGGGAAAAAAAGGGAGGCTCAGAGAGATTAGGTGAGCTGCCCAGAAGCACAGGGCACTTAAATGGAGGACGTCAACTAGAAGATGCGTCGTGCTGGAGAATCGGTGGGTTCTCTGTGGGTGAAGAACAGTGAAGTAGAATCAGGCTCAATCAAGGTGGAGGAGATTCTAGGGAGGAGGACTCGTCCGTATTGAGCTGAGTCCCTCAGAGCATCGTCCTCTAGAGCTTTGGGATCAGAGGAGCCTTGGTCCCCAGCCCACCCTCTACTGCAGGATCCAGCTCCGGTGGCCAGTGGAGTCTAGGACTCCCTCTTACCTCTGGCTCACAGGGTATTTTTGTTTTATTTATTTATTTATTTGTTTGTTTGTTTATTTATTTATTCATTCATTTATTTATTTTTTGCAGTACTGGGGATGTAACCCAGGGGCATTCTACCTCCCAGCTACACCCCCAGCCCTATTTTTTTATTCTTTATTTTGAAACAGGGTCTCACTAAGTTGCAGAGGCCTCACTAAGTACCTGAGGCTGGCCGCAAACCCAGATCCTACAGTTTCAGCCTCCCAAGTACTGGGATTACAAGCGTGCGCCACCACGCCCGGCTTCACAGGGTATTTTTGTAAAATAATACTCCATGTGCACAGCAAATGGGATTCCCTGTTTCCTGGATTTAAGATTTTGTTTTTGTCTGAGCTTGTGAGGATTGTTAAACAATGCGCCTTGTGGCTCTGGCAAATAAGACAAATGGAGGGACATGAAATGGGTCAATAATGTAGTCAAATGTTGAGTGAACATTTCCTTAAATATTCCTGCATACTTTTTTTTAACAAATTCTGCCCCTCTACCTTAACCAGACCTGTGTTTTTCTCCTCTCCTCTGCCCAGCAGGCCATCAGCGTGGACACCGAGAATAGGCACCCTTCCTAACTGTAGGGACCCGCAGGGCGCTGGACAGGGACTGAGCAGCTCCCGACCTGGAGCGTCCTCGGGGGCTTAAAGGACGGGGCTCCCCACAGAAGTCAGGGTAACCCTAACCCTTGGGGAAAATGGGCGAAACCACCTCCGGGGCTGCTGTGAAAACAGAGAGGCGAGGGGAGGAGGCGGGCGCTGGACTCTTCTTTCTGGCCCTTGGTCTGCTGTGTCTGATCCATATCCTCATCCCTCCTCACCGACACTCATGGAGCACTTCCCAGGTGCCAGGCCATGTTCTAAGTGCTTGGGATCCATCTGTGAACAAGAAGACAAAGACTTACACAGTCCATCTGTGAATTATGTCGCACAGCGGAAGCTCTATTGCTGTGGAGAAATCAGAGCCTGGGATGTTCATGCCGAGGAGGGCTGGCCATGCTGGGCTCCACAGGGAGATGGTCTCTGAGCCAGTACTTGAGAGGGATGTGGGACTCAACCATGCAGGTGTCTTGGGAGGAACATGCCAGGCAGAAGGACCCAGGTGGGCACCTGCCTGCTGGGTTTCAGCAACAGCAAGGAGCCAGGTGCGGCTGGAGCTTAAGACCAGAGAATCATGGCGGGTGGCTGGGTGGGGCCTGTGGGACAAATAGGGATGCTCATTTCCCTTGGGTGGGATGGGCATGATTGTTGGGTGTCATAAATGTGTCACCTCATTAATGAGTTATATTCACTGCGGGACGGTGCAGAGCAGGCAGGTGGGTGGGAGGCCCCTGCGGGAGCCTGGGCGGGGAGAAAGCTGCGATTCTGGGCCTGCCCCAAAGGTCGGGCCGGCAGGATTGGTGGACAGGCGGAGATAAGGTACGCGAGAAAGAGGATTCCAACAGGAGGACGGGGTGTCCTCAGCTGGGGTGCAGGTGGGGAGGGAAGAAGGAGAGCTGGGTTCTGGACATGTGGGTCTGTGACATCTTCACATGTGAGTAGCTGGGTCATAGGAGTCTGGAGTTTGGGAGACAAGTCTTGTCAGGACACAGAAATGTGTGTATGTGTATGTGTGTGTGTGTGTGTGTGTGTGTGTTGGGGTGGGGATAAGGGAGAGAAAGAGGAAGAGGAAGAGTGTAAGAAAGGAAGGGAGAAGAGAAGGAACGGGTGGTGGCTGGATGCAATGGGATTTCCGGTGATCCGCAGCTCTGTGGCTCTACCAGGACGTGGGCCATGGGCGGCTCAGCACAGCCGGGGGCCCGGGACCCCTGGGTTCTGCCCCGCTCCACTCCTGACATGACGGATGGTTTCGGGAAGAATACCTCTTGTCTCTGAGCTGCTGCCTCGTCTACAATGGCAGTCACGGTGACCGTGAGCACTGTGCCGTGTCTACTGAGTGACAGGAGCCGGCGCTTGAGGTCTTGCTTGTGTGTGTCTGTAATCATGTCTCTGTGTGTCTGTGTCTGTGTGTGAGCCACTTCCTGCACGCACATTTGCACTAGTAAGAAAGGCCCCACCTATGTTCAGATTCCTCGCCCTTGTCTTCCTCCGGTGCCTTCCGCCTCTCCTGTTTTCTTAGATCTTCTCTCGCATGACTTATGCCTCTTCTAGAAACTTCCTCTTCAGCCTTGCACTTTGATTCTGCACCCTGGTCATCATTGCCGTCTCTCTTTGCTCCTCCTGGAGGCCAGGATACCCCCTCCCTTTTCCCACTGACTGTGTTTTCTGCTCAGGGGCCCCAGCTTCCTCCCCAGCAGGAGGTCAACCCTGGGCCCCAGGTCTCCTGAGCAGTTTGGCCCTTCTTCCTGATGCAACACGCTACGTGGACTCTTGTAGGAACAGCCCTGATGGGTACAACAGAGCTCTTCGTCCTTTATGAAAACTAAAGAAGCCGCTAAATTAATCATGCCGACCTTCATCTTATTAAGTATGGCATTTCTTTTGATTTAAGAATATTTTTACCTCTCCAAGTGCTTTTAAGGAGGGCTACGGCAAAAGAAAGTGTATTCATCGCGGCAGTATATTTAGTTTCTTTTCATAAATTGTCTAGATTGCATTTTAAGGGAGTGGAAATTGAATCTAGTCTTTTTTAAATTGCCAAAGCCAATTAGCTGCGAAAGTGTTTAATTATGGGAGAAGGACTCAGATCCACAATCAAGTGGAGCCTTTCTGAAGGAGCTTGTCAGCCGGCTCTGCCTGTTCTTGCTTAGTCCTTCCCGAGAGCCAGCCTCCCTTATAGCTAGTACCTGGGTCCGTGCCTTTCCCAGGGGGCGGGACACGAGGCTGCCACTCCGGTGCCCTGACGCTCCTGGAAGGATCAGTGGTCTGAGTGTGGATGGACTCTCTTCTGCCGGGTCCTCCGTGGTCTCAGGAGGCCTCTTGGCATGGCCTTTCGAGGGTGTTTGCCGGGCTCTTGATGCTTCCTTGCTCAGTTCTTGCTTGTGATTGTGGAGATGGTGAGGCAGAGTCTCAGGAGGTCAGGTTGGGGGAGGCGCTCAGAAAATTTACTGATAGGTTGTTATTGAGTATCGGGAGACACAAAGCTGAATTCTTACTGGGAGGGAACTTCCCTGTTGGGTCACCCCCTGGCTGTTAGATCGGCTATCTTCCCTTCCTTCCTTCCTTCCTTCCTTCCTTCCTTCCTTCCTTCCTTCCTTCCTTCCCTCCCTCTTTCCTTCTTTCCTTCTTTCTTTTTTTTTTTGTGGTCCTGGGGAAGCAAACACAGGGCTTCATGCACGTGCTAGGAACTCACTCTATCAGCCCCAATTATGGTCTTTCGAAAGTCAGTCCCATCTCTCTGACAACACCCCGCACACATCTCGGAACTTTTACTACTGTGGCAAACTACAGCTTGCATCTGCCTGCTTTTGCAAATAAAGTTTTATTGCAAATCTGGGCGTGGTGGTGCACGTTTGTAATCCCAGTACTTGGGAGGCTGAGACAGGAGGATTGCAGGTTCGTGGCCAGCCTCAGCTACTTAGTGAGGCCCCCGCAACTTAGTGAGACCCTGTTTCAAAAATAAAGAATAAAAAATAGGGCTGGGGGTGTAGCTTGGAGGTAGAATGCCCCTGGGTTCAATCCCCAGTACTGCAAAAAAAAAAAAAAAAAACACACACACACAAGTTTTATTGCAACCTGGCCATACCTGTTCATTTCCATGCTGTCTATGGCTACTGTGGGGTGGGGTGGGGTAGTTCCCACAGAGACCATACAGTCTTCCAGGTCTAAAATATTTATATCTGGTCCTTTAAGAAAGTTTGCTGACTTCTAGTTTTAAGCCTCGAACATGAGCACATGTCTTATTCAGACTTAGCTTCCTCCTCCTCTTTTTTTTTCTTTTCTGGAAGGAAATGGACAGACAGTTAAAAGTTTTCTTCCTTCTGCAGACGTGATGGATGGCAAAACCGGTGCTCTGCGTGGGACTGGACATGCTCGCCTGTCACTCCTTAAAAGCCTTGTTCGTTCCAAGACAGGAGAAAATGATTTCCAGGTGGGCGGAGACGCACCGCCGGCCTTCGTCGCGTGGGAGGACACCACTGACGCTCACTGTCCCCCCAGGCTTCTTGGAGTGAAGTGGCGGAGGTGGCCCTGGCCAAGGGAGGGTTCCATCTGTCTCTGCTTTTTAATGAAGAGAGATGGTCTTGCCAGTGTCTGCGTAGCTGGAGGCCATGCGCTGGAGAAGACAGGAGAGTCCAATCCCGGCCTGCCTGTGAATGACGTTTCCTGTAAGTGTCTGAAGGTCAACTAAAAACATGTTTACGCGTTCACTGTCTCGCGGTGACAGTCGGGTATAATATTTAGACAGCACGGTGACATTTATGTTCTAAGTGTGGACATAAACTTCTTGTTTTACACAGGAACTGCGATCGATAATGAAGTAGAGCAACGCTGTGTCTGATCAATTCTGGAAGGTTCTTGAAGCCAATCCAGAAAGGGAGAGGAAGGGAGTCAAAATATTTAGGCGAGTTAATGTTGCTACGTTACAGACAGGGTGTCACTCAGGAAAGATAAGGCTTGCTTGAGCGATTCTGGTCTCTTAAAAAGGATGGCTCTTTCTTCTGGGGTGACACCCGGAAGGAGTCCTCTCTGATATTCTCCCTCAAATTCTCAGCCTGCCAAACCTGATGAGGCAGCTTGGGATGCTTCCGTTGTGTTGTTTGTTAAAAGCTGCACACAAAGTTGGTTACCTGGCCTCAGAATTAAAAAGAAACAATCTCTACAGACTAATGGCTGCCACCTTCTCCCTACCCTGCTTGCGGGACTGCCGTGTTCCCGGAAGGGGGGATGTGAGTAGGTGTCCTTCCGCCTCCCCACCCCGTCAGTACACTGCCGTGTCCCAGCCAGGGGCCCCGGCTGAAGGAACGGAAGGAACGGAGTGTTATGGTCTGAAGTCCAGGTCTGGGTTGGGGGCGTGTGTAGAGGGACAAGAAGGGGTCCCAGGGAAGGTGAGGTCAGAGGGGTCCCCTGCTGGATACGGGAGGAAGGTTCTGAGCACATCTTAGTCTTTGTCTGAGAATCGGCTCCCAGGGAGGGCTGGCTTTCCCAAATACTGTGATAATCTTGTAAGAGCTGGGCTGAAGGGATGCAAGGTGGGAATATTCCAAACAACCATTTTTTATTGTTGGGATATGTAAAAAGTCTCCATGTTTTGTGAAAACAAAACAAAACGAAATGAGAACAACCCATAGGGGCTAGTCATACATTTTTACCATTGTTTAAAAATGCCTCCTGGGATCTTTTTTATGTATTTATTTGTAGTCTTGCAGATAGAACCCAGGGCCTCATACACGCTAGGCCAGTGCTCTACCACTGAACTAGACCCCTCTACCATCCACCTTTTAATTTTTTTTTTTTGGCAGCATTGGGGATTGAACGCAGGGGAATTCTACCTCCAAGCTACATCCCCGGCCCTATTTTTTATTCTTTATTTTGAACCAGTGTCTCACTAAGTTGCAGAAGGCCTCACCAAGCAGCTGAGGCTGGCCGTGAACCTGTGATTCTCCTGTCTCAGCCTCCCAAGTACTGGGATTACAAGTGTGCACCACCATGCCCGGCTTCTCCTTTTAATTTTGAGATAAAGTTTTGCTAAGTTGCCTATACTGGCCTTGAACTTGTGATCCTCCTGCCTCAGCCTCCCAAGTAGCTGGGATTATAGGTGTGCAACCATCATGCCTGGCTTCCATGAAATCATTTGTAGCTTGAGTTCCAAAGTACACAGACCAGATTCATGTCTATATTTGAGTGGTTTTCCTATGAGGGCCAGGTGCTGTGGAAGCTTCCAGACTCTGTTAAAAAGTACTGGGGATTGAACCCAGGGGCATTCTACCTCCAAGCTATACCCCCAGCCCTATTTTTTATTCTTTATTTTGAAACAGGGTCTCACTAAGTTGCGGAGGGCCTCACTAAGTAACTGAGGCTAGCTGCAAACCTGGATCCTCCAGTCTCAGCCTCCCAAGTACTAGGATTACAAGTGTGTGCCAGCATGCCTGGTTCAGAATCATTTTTGAGAGAACCAAAAAGATGGATGGATGAATGGATGGATAGATGGATGGATGGGATGACTTCTTTCCTGGGAACTTCTTCCCCTGGAACTTCAGTAACCAGATTACACCCCCAAGCTCTGGGAAAGAACCTGGAGGTCCCCGGCTCCTGCCTTCATTTCTCTCTTGCTCTGAGCAAGTGCTTGGTAGGGTGGGGGTTCAGCCACTGAGCATCGCGGTAAGCACTGACCTCTTTCTGAGGAGGGGTGGATGTCATTTTCTCTCTCTGCTCACTGGAGGCTCCAGCAGAGAACAGAGGCTTCTGAATGAGACTCACTGGTCTTTTTTAAAGTTGTTTGTGTCTGAGCTGATGGCTTGACATTTTCAGGAGGATCATGTGATGCCGCAGATGTCTAGACACACATCGCTGGTGAGAGAGGTTTACTGGGGAGGGGTCAGGACTTAGGTGGCATTTGGCTGTGCGGGCAAGAGAGAAGGAGAAATGTTAAGGTGTTTCAGGGAAGGGCGTATTTTAGGTCCTTGCCCTTATTATTCCTGTACCGCTCCTGAGTTTCTTGGCAAAGAGGTGGTATGTGGGTGAATACACAGGGGCTGGGGGTGAAGGAAGGCTATGAGGGTGAGGGGCAGGGGTTCACTTGGTGCAATGAATATTTCCTTCTGGTGGGGTGTGGCTCTGGCTGGGTGAGGTCAGGGGCAGTCTGCCTGGCTCCTGAGGGACAGATAGGGCTCGACCCTTTAAGACAGAGAGATAGTGACCCCTAGATTGAGGAAGGTGTGAGATTTCTGGAGTTCAGCTGAGATCTGAAAAGGGAATGCCACAACGAGCATGACACAGGAACTTGGAATCTGTTGGTAAGAGAATGTGATCAGGGGTTGAAAGAAGTGTAGTCCAGCTTTCTTTGGGATCTGGGTCAATAAAAACAATGCATTTGTGGGCAGTCTTTTTTTTTTTGCGGTACCGGGGATTGAACGCAGGGGCGTTCTACCTCCGCGCTACACCCCCGGCCTTATTTTTTATACTTTCTTTCGAAACCGGGTCTCCCGAAGTTGCGGAGGGCCTCACTAAGGAGAGGGAGAGAGCCGCCGGGCGTGGTGGTGTATGCTTGTAATCCCAGTACTTTGGGAGGCGGATACCGGAGGATCTGGGTTCGCAGCCAGCCTCAGCTCTCTCTTTCTCTCTCTCTGTCTGTCTCTCTCTCTACTTAGTGAGGCCCTCCGCAACTTCGTGAGACCCGGTTTCAAAATAAAGTATAAAAATTAGGGCTGGGGGTTTAGTGTGGAGGTAGAAAGCCCCTGGGTTCAATCCCTGGTACTGCAAAAAAAAAGGAGGGGGGGAGAGAGAGAGAGAGAGACAGAGAGAGAGAGAGAGAGAGAGAGAGCTGAGGCTGGCCCCGAACCCGGATCCTCCGGTCTCCGCCTCCCAAAGTACTGGGATTACAAGCATGCGCCACCATGCCCGGCTTGTGGGCATTCTTTAATTTCAATTGCCTATCTCCAGTCCTACCAGGTCCATGGGAAAGATGCTGCTGTCCCCAAGGTGATGATGATGGTGATGGTGGTGACAATGGTGATGGTGATGATGGTGGTGGAGATGGTGATCGTGATGATGGTGGTAGTGATGAGTATGATGGTGGTGACAATGGTGATGGTGTTGATGATGGTGATGGTGATGATGGTGATGGTGATGATGGTGATGATGATGGTGATGATGGTGATGGTGATGATGGTGATGGTGATGATGGTGATGATGGTGATGGTGATGATGGTGATGATGATGGTGATGATGATGATGGTGGTGGAGATGGTGATTGTGATGATGGTGGTAGTGGTATATATGATGGTGGTGACAATGGTGATGGTGATGATGATAGTGGTGATGATGGTGATGATGGTGATGGTGGTAGTGGTGAGTATAATGGTGGTGGTAATGATGATAGTGGTGATGATGATGATGATGGTGATGGTGGTAGTGGTGAGTATGATGGTGGTGACAATGGTAATGGTAATGGTGGTGGAGATGGTGATGATGATGATGATGATGATGGTGATGATGATGATGATGGTGATGATGATGGTGATGATGATGATGGTGGTGATGATGGTGATGATGGTGATGGTGATGATGGTGATGATGGTGATGATGATGGTGATGATGATGATGGTGATGATGATGGTGGTGATGATGGTGATGATGGTGATGGTGATGATGGTGATGATGGTGATGATGATGGTGATGATGATGATGGTGATGATGATGGTGATGATGATGGTGGTGATGATGGTGATGATGGTGATGATGATGATGGTGATGATGGTGATGATGATGGTGGTGATGATGGTGATGGTGATGGTGATGATGGTGGTGGAGATGGTGATTGTGATGATGGTGGTAGTGGTATGTATGATGGTGGTGACAATGGTGGTGGTGATGATGATAGTGGTGATGATGGTGATGATGGTGATGATGGTGGTAGTGGTGAGTATGATGGTGGTGACAATGGTAATGGTAATGGTGGTAGAGATGGTGATGATGATGATGATGATGATGATGATGATGGTGATGATGGTGGATTTTAGCTACTCTACTGAGAACTGTGGTCCTGGGATTGTGCTCAATAGTCACCATACTTTATTTCATTCGTTCCTCAGGACAATTCTCTGACTTTATAGGTGGGGAAGCCCAGCTCATAGATACCTCAACCATATGAGGTAGGTTATCATTATCATTCCTAACTTACAGATAAGGAAACTGGGGCACAGAGAGGGTAGGCACCTTACCAAGGTCACAGAGCTAGTAATGGCCAAGCAGGATTTATTCCTGTTCTTCTGCAGGGAGTGGGTGCTGGGAGGGTGGGCTGGGCATTTGCGGCTGTGATTTATTGAGTCACATGAGTACCTACTGTTCACTGATACTCCCCAGTCCTTTCTTTCTCTCTGCCTACTCCTTGGGCAAAAGACGGAGCATGCCCCAGGGCATCCCACAAAGGGCAGCCCATGCCATGGCCTTGCCGACCTGAGCCTGAGTCTTCTGGACACTGGTACTTGGCATTCAGTCATGGGCAGGGGAGTCTCAGGCATGGTGGCCTCCTCCTCCACGTCAGTGCTGCGGCCTGTCTCAGTCACTGCATCAGCCCAATGGTAGGGAAAGCGGGGCTCACCAAGGGCTATTGTGCCTGAGCCCAGTGCTCCTGGGGATCAGCGGTGCGGCCCCTGGGCCAGAGAGGGCAGGTAGTGTCTCTAGCCCAGGGCTTTGCTCCTGAGGGGTGTCTCTTGTTTTCCCCTCTAATAAACTTCATTTTAGAAGAGATTTACATTTACAGAAAATTGTCAAGATGGTACAGAGAATTACTATGTAACCCACACCTAGTTTCCTTTATTATTCGCATCTTACATTAGTATGGGGCATTTGTTGCAATTAATGGACCAATATTTATACATTATTAACCCAAGTCTATACAATGAAGTAGATATGAAGTCTTCATTCAGGTTTCCTTAGCTTTTACTGAATTTTCGTTTACTGTTCCAGGGTCCCATCCAGTATACCACATTACATAGAGTTGTCAAACCTCCTTAAGCTCCTCTTGTCTGTAAGTTTTTGAGATGTGTTTTTGATGACTTTGTTAATTTTTAAGAGAAATACTGGTCAGGCATTTTATACAGTGTTCCTCAGTTATCATCATCATCCTCATTATCATCATCATCATCATTATTTGGTATGGGGGATTGAACCTAGGGGAATTCTACCTCTGAGTTATACCCTCAACCCTTTTAACTTTTTATTTAGAAACAGCGTCTCCCTCATATTGCTGAGGGTCTCACTAAGTTGCTGAGGCTGGCCTTGAACCTGCCATCCTCCTGTCTCAGCCTCCCAAGTACTGGGATTACAGGGGTGTGCCACCATGCTGGGCTTATTATTTTTCTCTGAGAGCTGCTGAGACTGGCTGCAGAACTATCAGCTGCCTCCTCCCATCCCTGGTCTGGATCATCCAGATGTGGTGGCAGACTGGGCCAGCGGAACATCTGGAACTATGCGGTCAAGTTAAGAGCCACCTATGGACCTAGGCTCCTCCTTTTCTGCTGTGGCCTGGCCCATGTCTCTGTGCTTGAGAGTGTTCCAGAAGAGGCCCCGAGTGTCCTCCTCGGGCACCTGACTCATCAGAGGCCAGCGAGGGCAGGGGAGGTGGGGCAGCCTAGCCTGCTGCAATGGCCCCCAAATCCCTGAGACCTCCAAGGGGATCCCACCTTCACATGGGGTGACAGAGTCACAGGGGGGCTTGACAGGCCAGGGCCACTGTCAGACCGAAAAGTCAGGTTCCCCACATTCAGGCTCTTGGTATCCACTGTGTCAGATGGACGGCTTAAGGGAAGGGAAACTTATTCTCTTGGGGTTCTGGAGGCCAGAGATAGAAAGTCGGGGTGTCAGCAGGCCCAGTGCCCTCCAGAGGCTCGATGTGTGGGCATCCCGGGGGGGCCTCTTCCAGCTTCTGGTGGCTCCAGGTGTCCTCGGTTGGTGGCCACATCCTTCCAGTCTCCTCTGTCTCCACGGGGCCTCTCCTCTGCTCCTGCATGTCTCTTTATAAGGACACTTGTTACTGGATTTAGGGTTCACCTGGGTAATCCAGGAGGACCTCACTTTGAGATTCTTAACTTCAAAGGACATCTGCAAAGATCCTTCCTCTGAATAAGTAACGTGCACAGGCTCTGGGGGTTAGGATGTGGGTGGATCATTTTGGGGTCCACCTTCAGCCCTCTGGGCCCTCCATCGACGGCCCTGCGCTGAACACTAGGAATACGATTCCTTTCTGGGTTTCTGCAGTGCGCAGGGAAGCCAGGCAGACAGCAGAAGAGAGGGGCTAGACCTTTCCTTTCGCAGCAGAAGAGAGAGGCTAGACCTTTCCTTTTGTAGTAGAAGAGAGAAGCTAGACCTTTCCTTTCGCTCGGTGGGAGGGCGTGTTGGGGATCGGCTGCTGGCTCGTGTCCTCCTTTACCTGGTCTGTGCAGTTCTTGGGATAATTACTCTCCCCCGAAGGCCTTCTCTGCTGTCTCTGCGCTCGCTGCCTTCTAATTCCCCTTGATGCCTCCAACGGCTTCCGCTTTCAAATGTTCCCATCTTGTTAAGTCTTCCGTCCTGCACAGGCTGTAATTATTTCTAGGAACTTGATTTCAGTACCAATTAGCACATCTTCAGACGGCGTGGGAGGGCGGGCTGGTCCCTCGTACCAGTCACCTCCTGGAAGCGCCGTTGGGTGGCAGCCCTGGGAGGGAGTGAGTGGGGATCCCAGGTACCCCAGCTCCTCTGCTCCTTCTGGGGTGGGAGTCTTCAGGGTTTGTGGAGGAGAGGGACAGGAAGGAGGGCCGGGCTTTGTCCTCACAGGCAAGGCCTCGCTGAACCCTACCCTGGATGCTGGGGGCTGTGTCCCTTAACCAGGACATTTTGGAAGGCCTGATTTGCTGAGTCACAGGTTACCCACCATCCGCAGAATAGGAGGGCTGGCAGCTGATAGAAGGGTGTTCTCACCTGCTTCAGGAAAGGGGCACCCCAGGAGCAGCCTGAGGGGGCGCCCCAGAGCAGCCTCCTGGTTGCTCCATGTGCCGGACAAGCATGTGGACCGGTGTTTCCACCGCAGAGCTTTGCACTTGCTGGAGTCTCAGGTGTCTCCAGATGCCCTCCCCGCCTGGCCTGCTGGGCCCTGGCTTGGGCTTCGACCAGGATGCGTGCAGTGCTCCCCCCGTCAACATGGCTGCCGGAGCCACCCTTCCTCACAGTTTCTTGGGGCAGGCGACCGTGCACCCTGTTTGCCTAGGCTGCCTGGAGTTTTGTTTAGTACCTGTTACACCCCGGCACATGCTGGCTTCGATTCTTTTTTTTTTTCCTTAATTGAGGTGAAATCCAGATAATACAGAAATAACCATGTTAAAGCGTATAATTCAGTGGTATTCAGTGGTATTCACAATGTCATGCAGGCACCAGCTCTCAAGTTCCGAACATTTTCATCTTCCCTAAACCCTGTCCCCATCAAGCAGTCACCCACCCCTAGCTCCTGGTGACCATGAATCTGCTTTCCACCTCTATGGATTTTCCTATTATGGATATTTTTCATAAATAAACATATGGTCTTCTGTAACTGGATTCTTTCACTTAGCAGAATGTTTTCACGGTTCGTCCATATTGTAGCAGGTGTCAGAATTTCCTCCCTCTTTATGGCTGAATAATATTCCATTATGTGGACATACCACATTTGTTTACGCATTTGTCCTCCAATGGAGTTTTGGGTTGTTTCTACCTTTGGGCCTTTGTGAACTGTGCTGCTATGAACATTTGCGTAGAAGTTCTTGTTTAGATACTTGCTTTTCCGCCCTTTGATTCTTGAGTCCCGGCTTGGGTGACAAGTTATGTGGTCGCGCTACCCAGGGGTCACCCTCATGCCCTCGGTCCTCAGGCTTGCTGAGTTGTGCTTTTTGTTTGGAAGCTGTGAAGACAGAGCCATGTGTCTGGGGACGTCTGTCTTCTGCAGCGGGAGTGAGCACAGAGAGTGTATGACAGGCTGGAGGGACTTCTGTGGCTGCCTGACTCTTCTTGAATTCCAGAGCTCCGGGAAGCCAGTCTGAGGATTGCTGGGGTCTGCTGAGCATGGGTGCCTGCCCGCCAGGACTCTGGAGACACAAGGGTTTCAAATGCTGTCAGATGACTCAGCGTGGAAGACCCTTGTTTCCATGGGCTTCTAGCTATTGCCTGGCCCCTGGACAACTGATCACAGCCACCAGGGTCACCCACCGCTGGCCCAGGGATAGAAGGGGCCTTCTCCACCACACAGCTGGGCAGGCTCAGCCAACACCCAGCATCTGCAGAGAGGCCTAGATCCCTCAGGCTCCAGAGAACAAAGGGCTTATATCCAGTTGCCTGGGTGGGGCGGCTAGGCCCCCACCCCTAGCCTTGGCTGGTCTCTGTTTGCTGAAGGTCAGTCCCACCTCCAGGCCCTGGGACAGGAGCTGGACTTGGAGGATCCCCTCGGGATGCCCAGGCTCTCTGTCCACCTACAGCTGCCCGGTAACAGGAGTGATTGGTCCACATCTGCAAAGGGATGCCGGACCCCTCTGGCCCCACCTGGTCCTGGATGCCAGGGACCCCTTCTCCCGTCACCTGTACCCCCACAGGCCTTCTTCCTAAAACCTTGGTTTGAGTTTTGTCCATTTATCGACAGAGAAAGAGGAACCTCCCTGCTTCTACCACACCATCCCTGCTAATCGCACATGGAAATTCACTGCTGCTGGGTCATGAGCTTTTCAATAAAAGTCCAGCCCTGGACTGATGTGGACAGAAGGACGCAGGTCCCATGGGAGAGCTGGGGGAAGTTGTCCTCCCATGATAGGGTCCCTGTCAGAGGCAGCTGTTGGGACACATTAAGTTGACTCTGGGAGTGAGTTCTAATTGTACCTCTCTGGGCAACTCCAATTAGCCTGGTCCCTGTTTGTCCAGGGCTGCTCTCCTGAGCCCTCCGGCCCTCCTCCAGGGCTTCCAGTCACACCGCATCTCACCTGCGTGGGGACCAGGCCCCTGTCTCTGTCTCCAGGGGCCTGGCCTGGGCGACTGCTAATTTATTGACATATGAGACTCTCCCCGGCACTGTACTTTGTGAGTTTTTCTGGCCTGAGCCTGACACAGGGACCGCCTTAGGGACAAGAGGCAAATGCCCCCCTGGGCCTTGGCTCCTGACCTGACAGCAACCCCAGGAGGCATGGTGCGTGCCACCTGCGCATGGCTGACGTCAAGACGCCCCGTGTGCGGGTCTCTTGAACAGCCGCAGTAACTTGCCTTTCGCGTGGGGCCAAATGCTTGAGCTGTGTGCACGGAAAGCTGACGAGCTCTTCCACCCCTGCAAGTCGCCAAGAAAGCAACAGCCCTTCTTTCACGCGGGAGCCAGACCCATGTCTCTTTCTTAGAGCTGTGTCTCCCTTCCTAAATGGAAGCCCAGTAAAAGCCTTGCCTGCAGGCGTGCTCAGCGACTCCAAGTCGTTTCCATCGGCAGCGGGTCAGAAGACCCCAGCGCCTGGCATCAAGTCCTCCTCCTCTGCCGGTGCTGGGGGGAAGCCTGAGCGGCGGCCCACACACTTGCCTGCTCTGTGTTCCCGGCAGAGCATCGGGGCTCCCTGGCCCCCCGGATAAAGGGGCACCACACCCCGCCACCCCTCCCTAAGCCTGGACGTGCCCTGGGCCTCTGCTGGGTCCACCTGGGTTTCAATGTGAGAAGGAGGGAGAGGTTCCAAGGGCGGCACCCTCCTCGGCACCTAGGTGTTGGCAGGGCCGGCCGGGGCACGGGTGTTGGGAGAGGCGTTTGGGGGGCTGGGTGCTCTGGTGATGGGAGTCTGCAGTCTCTGACCCTGTATGAGAGGAGAAGCC
Source organism: Glis glis (assembly GCA_004027185.1). Lineage (NCBI taxonomy): Eukaryota > Metazoa > Chordata > Mammalia > Rodentia > Gliridae > Glis > Glis glis. Next base: position 16,801 of record PVJS01021030.1, read on the forward strand.
AAAGTCCCAAGCGGCTGTGGAGACCCCTGTTTGCAAGTCCTGAAGGATGAGGTGTGTCCAAGGCCACACAGCTGCCCAGGGATGGGTGTGGGGCCGCCGTGGGGCCCTGGGTCAGCTCTGGGCCTCCCAGCTGCATCATACTGCGGGTAGCTGCCAATGAGACCCAACGGGTGGGGGTAAGAGTGGAGCAGACCCCAGCCCCCCAAACATGGTGGGAACATGATGTCTTTTCCCCAAGACATCTTTGGGTCTTGGGGAAAATAACTAAATGGTGTCTTGCTCAGTTTGCGTCCCCCCATTTTTGCAGGAGCACTCTGTACGGAGCCTGCTGACTGCAGGGAAGCCTTGGGCCATTCCTGGGACCCAAGTATGGGGTAGTGGGCAGGAGGGAGGGTGGTGGGGGTGGGAGTGATGGGTGGAGAATTTACATCAAACTCTAGCATCTCCCTAGAGACCTGGTGGGGTAGCATTGGAGCCCCTCTGGTCTGGACAGGGACCACCTGACCTTCCCACCCTGCCTCAGGGGGTCGCCTAGGACACAGGTGTTCCTTGTCACTAGATGACAAAGGGAGAGGATTGTGGGCCTGCCCCTTCCTGCTTGGTGCAGACCCCTCTGAGGACCGCACATCCCCTCCCTCTCTTCACCCCCGAGACTCCGCAGTGGCCACAGGCCGCCCCTGCCATGTTGTTCAAAGGAGCACACGCCACGAACCGCAGGCAAGTTCCATAGATTTCCTCCCCGCCCCTGGTTGATCTCTAGGCTCAGCCTTTTTCTTTGTTCAATTTCATTTCTTCACTAAAGGAAAAAAAAATCCTGATCCTTATGGATTTTATTTTCTTGACACTAGGAAATGAACATTTCCTTGAAGGAAGAAATGGGTTTCTGGATTCTTTTGTTCTGAGCTGGGAGCAAGGGGCTGGGGCAGAGCTTTCAGGATTCACTGTGGCGGATCCTGAGATGCCAGCAGAGGGCTTCCCGGGCCCATGTGGAAATGCAGACTCTGCGGGTCTGGGGGCCCTGGGAATCTGCATATTTAGCAAATCCTGATGCAGGCGGCGCCGGGGTCACATGGCGGGAAATAGGCCTGGACGATAGACCAAGTGGTGGAGAGGCTCGTGTTCAAGTAAAACCTGATAAAGTGACTCTCTGTGGCTCTGCAGGTGACGGGGCACCCACTGTGCTATGTGTCCCTACCTGTGTCTCCTAGGAAACTTCTTTTTTTTTTTTTGTGGTACTGGGGATTGAACCCAGGAGCGTTCTACCTCCGCGCTACACCCCCGGCCCTATTTTTTATACTTTATTTTGAAACCAGGTCTCATGAAGTTGCGGAGGGCCTCACTAAGTAGAGAGAGACAGGAAGAGAGAGAGAGAGAGAGAGAGAGAGAGAGCTGAGGCTGGCCCCGAACCCGGGTCCTCCGGTCTCCGCCTCCCAAAGTACTGGGATTACAAGCGTGCGCCACCACACCCGGCCTTCTAGGAAACTTCTGAAGCCCCAATAATGTCCTTCTTCCTCTCACCCACTCCTCCCACCCGCAATGACTGCCTGTTGTTTTGCTGAGCATCTACAACCTGCTGGTCTCCAGGGACAGGGAGACACTTGACAGCAAGCTCTGTCTTGGAGGTGGCCCAGGGCAGGTGGCCTGAGTCAAGCCCGCAGAGGGGGCCACTCAGGAAGGGGGTATCAGAAAAGGTCCCACAGTGGTGGCCCTCAGCCATGTCCCTGCTGCCGCGAGTCCTAGCTGTCTGTGTGCGTGAGGGCTTGGCTTGCCAAATAGCAAGGGGCTCACCGAGGCCTGGCCAGCTTTGTGGCTTGGAACCTGGTGGCCCACAGTGTGGAGATGGCTCAGAACTCAGTGTGGGGGACTGATTTGGTTGACAGGTCATACTGGGCATCATCTGGATTTCTCCAGGGACATGAACTAGCTCTGGACTATGCTGATGTCTTCGAGGACCAGCTTGCTACTGGTTGCGGGGAGGAGGGGTTCTCCCTGGCTGCCATGAGCCAGGCCAATCTGGCTCCTTCCACCACTCTGCCTCTGATGGAGCCTCCCACTATGGGGGATCGGATTTGACATTCTTTGCAAAAAGTTGGGGTTCAGAGCCCTGGGGGCTGACCTTTGACCAAGGAGGAGCAGGACACCTGGGCAAATGAGCCCCTCCTCCTCCCTCCTTAGCATGGGGTCACTGGGAGATGAGTTTCTTCTTGAATTCTGGCCAGAGAACCGCCATGCACCAGGTCAACATGTCTGCCAGGCATCCGTGGAACTGCGTGCCGGCCAGGAGCACCGGACAGCTGGTGGGCAGCTCTGCTTGGCTTCCAAGTGCCCAGGCCCTTTCCTCCTTCCCCTGTTGGGCTGGGTTTGTGCATCCTGTACTTTAATCCCTGCCTTGCAAGCCGGGCGTGGTGGTGTACCCTTGTAATCCCAGGACTTGGGAGGTTGAGACAGGAGGATCATAGGTTCGCGGCCAGCCTCAGCTACTTAGTGAGGCCCTCCGCAACTTAGTGCATGTTTCAAAATAAAGAATAAAAAATAGGGCTGGGGATGTAGCTCGGAGGTATAATGCCCCTGGGTTCAATCTCCAGTACTTCAAAAAACAAAACAAAACGAAAAACAATCCCTGCCTCGGGCATGGTTTCCTAGAAAACCCAGGCGAAGATCTGTTATTTTTGTCTATTATTCTTATTATTTTGCAGTGGAGGGTTTCTGCTGTGTTCTGGCTTCTCCTGGTATCTGCTGATACATATGAAACTCTAATCTGGCTCACAGCAGAGTGCTCAGGCACCATGGAGGATATACCGCCATCTGGCCTTCTCTCTTTCTGCTGGTGGTGGGCAGGCCCCTCAGAATCCTGCTGACTGAGCGGCGAGATGGAGGGCTGTACTCCCTGTGGTGCATGAGGAGGAGAGGAGATCCTGTGCCTGTGCATGAATGCATGTGTGTGCATGCACGGACATACTTACACACGCATGGGAGCACATGTGTATGTGCGTATGTGTGTATACAGCCATGGGTATATGCATGTGTGGACACATACATGCACATACTTATACATGACTGGGTACATGGGCATGTGTGTCCACATACACGTATATATAACCATGTGTATTACATGTGTATATACATGTGTATATAACCATGTGTATATGCATATGCGGACACATACATGCACACACTTATACATGACTGGGTGCATGGGCACGTGTGCCCACATACACATATATATAACCATGTATATATACTTGTGTATATACATGTGTATATAACCATGTGTTTATGCATATGTGGACACATACATGCACATACTTATACATGTCGGTGCATGGGCACGTGTGTCAACATATGCATGTATGTAACCATGTGTATATGCATATGTGGACACATACATGCACACACGTATACATGTCTGGGTGCATGGACATGTGTGTCCACATACATGTGTATATAACCATGTGAATATGCATGTGTGGACACATACATGCACACACTTATACCTGCATGAGTGCATGTGCATAAGTGTGCATATACATGTGTATATAGCCATGCACACTGCACATATGGACACACATACACACATGTATATATGCATGGGTGCACACGCACATGTGTGCATGCATGTGTATATGTATATGTGGACATATACATGCGCACACTTACACATGCGTGGGTGCACATGTGCAAATATGCATATATAGCCATGTATATATGCTTATATGCACGTATACACAGACACACATGCACCAAGTGCACATGTACATAGGAACAGGTGTGTGCACGGCTACATGTGTGTGCATATGTATGTGACATGCTCATGTGCTCTTACGGTACTCAGGCTGTTTCAGTCAGCATGCTCACTCCTGAGATCTAAATTCCTGATACACAGAATGTAGAGGTGGGAAGATTTATTGGACTCAGGGTTCAGAGGTTTCAGTCCATAGAGCGGCTCTGAAGCATAAATGGTGGTGGCAGCGGCAGGGTGCGGAGGGACGCCGCTCTCCTGTCATGGAGGTGGAAGCAGAGAGAGAACATGGGGGAGGGGGCCAGGGACATATATAGTCCCCAGACCACACCCCCAGTGACCTACCTCCTCCAGCCACGCCCTACCTGCCTAAGTAACCACCCAACACATCCATTCAAATGATGAACCCGTCAATGGCTTATCCACTGATGAGATCAGAGCCCTCGTGAGTCCATCGTTTCACCTCTGAACATTTTTGCATCGCCAATACGTGAGTTTCTCCAGGGACATTCTATAGTCAAATCGTAACACGGGAGTATGTCTACACACGCATGCACACTTGTGTTTGTGCTTGCAGCTGGTGTGTGTGCTCGCACGTGTGCTCGTGCAGAAATGGCAGGGCAGGGAGGGTGCCTGCGCCCCCGCAGCGTTCAGGACCGGTCTCTTGCCCTTGCCCAGCCGGGCGCCCGACACGGGTGGGATGCGTCCGGCCCCGCTGGCCGCCCCTCGCCGCCTCGCCTCTGCTCCGCCGTGCAGCTCCTGGTGATGTATTCTTCTCCACAGATGTGATGACTCTCTCCTCCCGTTTAGCTTTAATTAGGTTCCATAAAACATCTCCTGCTGTGAGTTCTGGTTCAGTAATTACTATATCTTTCAGGTTCAAAGAAACCTGAATCTTTCCTTTTAGTAATTTAACAGAACATTTCCCGCTGTAAGGGCTAAATGCCCTCCAGATTCCTCAGCCTTCGCGAAGCAGCTCTGAGCGGTATTGTTTTCACCACTGGAAAAGGTTCCTGTTATTTCTCTCTCTGATATCAATTCAGAGGCTGCATGGGGCCCTGCCCCCCACCTGTGCGTGAGACAAAAACCCCAGTGCTCTGTCACCAAAGCCAGTGACATAAAACCCAGTGAGAGAGATGCTGGAAACTTCCACTGTGCCCCTGTCAGCCCGGAAAGGGGGCCTATAGTTTTCCGTGTCATTAAGACTATTGCTTTCCTTTAGCGCCCACTCTAAACGCTTGTGTTGGGGTGATGCTGAGCACAGAGTGGGGACGTGAAGCCACTCTCTGGGGAAGAAGTGTCCTGGCTCATTCACATGTGTCTCTCGGGCTCCTCCCCTCCCACCATCTCTGTGGCCACAGCTGTCCTGCACTGAGGAGCAGTCTCCAAATGAGTCCTCTGCTCTTGCTTGGGTCCCTCCACCCAGCTCCCCGCGTGCCAGCAAGATGCGCCTTTTAAAACAGCAAGACCCTCTGTTTCAAGCTGGCTGGGGTTCTGTGGGTCTCTGGAGGGATGTCAAGCTTGTCCTGCCGGGTCCAGCGGGCTCTGGTGTCAGCTCCTTCCAGTGGTTCTCAGCCCTTCCCTGCCCCATGTCCTGCAGGAAGCGGGGCTCCTTCCAACTGCGGGGTGCCCCGCCTGTCTGGGGTCTGCTGGGCGGTGCGCACAGCGCCAGCGGCTCTCTCCCACCGTGTCTTTCCCTTGAGTAGGGACATTGGGGGAGCAGCCCTGCCATGGTGGGCTGTGTGTGACTATCCTGGCATTTGGAAGGAGAGACAGAGCGGCCCTTCTCCCTCCTTCCTCTGGGGTGTCCCTGCTCATGCTCTCCCGGGGGCTGGCTTGTGCATTTGGAGCCCAGCCCCACCCATTTCCTTGGGCCTGGACTTTATAGGCACGAGGGCGACCGTGCTACGCCCCTTCCACCCACCTGCTCCTTCTTTGTCTTGTTTTCAGTTGGTTCAGAACTCAGCCAAGGGAAGGACCAGAAGCTTCCCCAGCCCTGCCGCTCCTGGGTGTGTGCAGTGTCCCTGCCTGGCCACTCCTGCTCCAACCCGCCCTCCCCGGCCATGGTCAAGTGTAGGTCCCTCTGACGTCGAAAGCCCTGTTCTCTGTTCTCAGTTTCTCAAAAGTTCCTTCCTGTCCCCACCTCAGGTCTTTTTCCATCAGGCCTCTTCCTCTTCCTCCTCCTCCTTCTTCTCCTCCTTCCCCTTCTTTTTCTTCATACTGGGGATTGAACCCAGGGGCTTCTACCTCCAGGTTACACCCCCACCCCCATTTTATTTAGAAACAGGGTCTTGCTAAACTGCTGAGGGTCTCCCTAAGTTGCTGAGACTGGCCTTGAACCTGAAATCCTCCTGTCTCAGTCTCCTAAGTACTGGGATTACTGGCATGTGCCACTGCATCCAACAGGCTTTCTTGACCACTGTGCTTAAATTTGTCCTTCTAGCCTGTCCCTGCTCACAGAAACCGCCCAACGCCCATGGATTCAATTACGACCTTTTGCTTCCCCCAACCGGAATATAAGTTTCCAAAGTCAGTCAGGTGTTTTGAACACTTTCTTCATGTCCACACAGGATTCTGACCCCAGACAGGCGGGAGGAACTGGACCCGTGATGGGATAGGGATGGGGGCGCTGCTTGGACTGGGCTCGCTGGACACCCAGGGGGTACACGGGGCTATTGCCTGCTCCTCCTGGGGGCCGCAGCAGGGGCCTCTGCACACACCTGTCCCCAGGGGTCAGCTGCGCCGCCCCTCTCAGGAATCTCCACGGCTCATAGGGCCCCAAACTGTTGCCACGGTGAGACAAGATAAGTCTAGAAAGCCTGAGTAAAGCTTTGCAGCAGTTTTGTGGATCATTTTATGTCTGTTGAATCTAATAAAAAATTGGGGCTGGTGGTTTCATCTTTTCACATTTCACTTTTCTAATCATGTTTTTTAAGTATATCCAAAAGTACTGACTTGTGACAAGAGCATGTCCCCACCACAGAGAGCTTGGTGAGCCTTGCTTTCAAGGACAATCCTGTCTACATTAGAAAGGGGTGGGTCAGGAAGGACATGAGTCATGAGCAGGTGCTGCAGGGCTGGCCCTCAGATTCTGCAATGAAGACTAGGGGAAGGTGTGATTTTTTTTTTTTTTTGCGGTACGGGGGATTGAACCCAGGGGCATTCTACCTCTGAGCTACATACCTAGCCCTATTTTTTATTCTTTATTTTGAAACAGAGTCTCACTAAGTTGCGGAGGGCCTCACCAAGTAGTTGAGGCTGGCTGCGAACCTGGATCCTTTGGTCTCAGCCTCCCAAGTACTGGGATTACAAGTGTGCGCCACCACGCCCGGCTGGAAGGTGTGATTTTGAGTCTTCTGATGTCTGAAAGCTTGCCCTGGGTGGGGCTGAGTGTCTCCATGGGTAGGATTAAAATTTTGTCTCTAGCAGATACTTAGGAAGAGTCATTGAATGACAGTGGATTAATAATGTTCACCAAATGAGAGTACACACCAATAAATAATGAATGTTTCACCCATCCATCTTCCATCTATCCACCCATCCATCCATCCTTCTACCCATCCATCCATCCATGTGCCATTTATCCATCCATCCATCCATCCATCCATCCATCCATTCACCATCCATCTGTCATTCATCTCTCTGTCCATCCATCCATCCATCCATCCACCCATTCATCTATCCATCTGCCATTCATCTCTCCATCCACCCATCCATCTACCCACCCACCCACCCATTCATTTATTCATCTAGCCACTCATCTATCCACCTACCCACCCATCTTCCCATCATAGGTCCACCCATCCATCATATATTTATTAAGATCACCAAGAGTGGATCTTCAGAAAGAAAATGAAGAAGATTCAACCCAGCAATTCTACTCCTAGGTCTATACCTGCACAAAAACCTGAACACAAAGTTTCAAAGCAGCATTATTCACAAGAGCTTGTGGAAACAAGTCAAGCGTCCATCATCAGATGAATGGATAAATAAAATGTGGTATGTCCATCGGATGGATTATTATTTGTCTTTTAAAAGACGGAGGCACTGACAGATGCTATAATGCAGCTGAACCTTGAGAACATGATGCAGAATGAAGGAACAAGTCACAAAAGGCCACGGAGTACGTAACTCTATTTATATGAAGTGTCCAGAATTGGCAAATCCATAGAGACAGAAAGTAGGTTAGTGGTTGCCAGGGGTTGGGAGGAGAGAGGAGCGGGGAATCATAGCTAAAGGGTTCCAGGTTTCTTTTTGGAATGATGAAAACGTTCTAAAATTGATTATGGTGATTTTTGCACAATCCTGTGACTATACTAAAACCACTGTATTGTGTACTTAAGTGGGTGAATTGTATGGTATATGAATTATATACCATTAAAGCTGTTTTTAAAAGATTGAAAATAGGCATAGCAAAGATCTCTGCAGTGAAGTTTTCGCCTTAGGTTAGTAACACCTTAGGTGTTTTCTAAGAGTTCCCCACCCAGTCTCTTCTTCTCTCTCCCTCCCCTGCCTTTGAGAAGTGACTTCGCAGGATCTTTGTCACCCGGGTTCTCCCCTGTGGCATTGTCCCTGTCCCTCTGTCCCCCAGAGTCTTGGTTCCAGTTGCGTCTCCCCTGCCATGTCTGGTCACCGCCAACCCTCCCTCTGTCCCATCACCTAGGGCTTCTCGCTAAGACTTCTAAGATGCTGCTTAGCCCGCGATAGACTCCTTTATATCCAACAGCACGGTTTCCACGGGGCAGGGACTTTATCTCGTCTTCTGTGTCCCTCAGTGTCCAGAGGAATGTCGGGCGCATAGTGGTTGCTCCATAATTTTCAATGAGTGAACAAATGCTATCTTGTTGGGCAGTGTTAGCGATTAATAGGAGACTCGTGGAGACATAGCGCCTCAATGCCCAACAAATGAATGCCTTTGAAAAAAGTTGAAACGCAATTCACGTAATGTGAAACGAACCATTTAAAAATGCACAATCCAGTGGCATTTAGCACAGTCATGGTCTGCATATGTGGCAGCAGTCACATGTAATTCTGTCATCTAGTGACGTCCTGGTTTGTGTAACTGCAGTCTGTGACATATTCCTCCAAGGATGAACTCGTCTGATGACACATTTCCCAAATGTGTCCCTGTCATTAAGCAACACTGGACTCTATATTCACAACTAGTACCTCTTCTCTGGTCTACATGCATGTGTCTCTAATGGAATTTTACTCAGCCATAAAGTAGAATGAGGCTGGGTGTGGTGGCACACGCCTGTAATCCCAGTACTTGGTTGAGAGGCTGAGACAGGAGGATCGCAGGTTTGAGGCCAGCCTCAGAAACTTAGTGAAACCCTCAGCAACTTAGCGAGACCCTGTTTAAAAAAAGAAAAAGAAAAAGAAATGATGCCATTTGATTTGCAGGAAAATAGATGTAACGGGAGAACATCATGCCAAGTGAGATCAGTCAGATGTAGAAGTCTAAGGTCACGTGTGTTCTCTCATATGTGGAAGAAAGAAAGAAAAAGGAAAGAAAAGAGACCTCATGAAAATAGGAGAGAGACCAGGAGAAGAGTGGAAGGGGATGAGGGGAGGGAGGAGGGAAAGGGAAGTGGGGTACAGGGGAAGGAAACAGACCAATAATGATATGTGTATATATGAACGTATCACTATGAATCTCACTATCATGTATAATTATAATGCATCTATAAAAAATGCTTTTGAGCTGGGCATGGTGGTGCTTGCCTATAATTCCAGTACTTGGGAGACTGAGACAGGAGGATCGCAGGTTCAAGGACAGCCTCAGCAATGTAGCTAGACTCTCAGCAACCTAGCAAGATCCTGTTTCAAAACCAAAAAATAAAAAAAGGGATGGAGGTGTAGCTCAGAGGTAGAATGCCTCTGGGTTCAATCCCAGTACCATAAAAAATGCTTTTGTCCCTCCAAAATTCATATATAGAAATCCTCACACCCAGTTTGATGGTATCAGGAGGTCGAGTCTTTGAGAGGTGATTAGGTGGTGAAGGTGGGGCGCTCATGAGTGGGGTTAGTGCCCTTACAAGAGAAGCTCAGAGGGACCCCTCTCCCCTCCCACTGTGTGAGGACACCCAGAGAAGGCGCCATCTATATACCAGGAAGTGGGTCTGCCACACATCAAACCTGCTATGCCTTGATTTTGTGCTTCCAAATTGGGAGAAATAATCGCCTGCTGTTTTAGCTGCCCAGTGCATGGTATCTTTGTTATAGCAGCCCGAATGGACGGAGACAACCTCTATCTAGCCCCAGAACATGTTCATCTCTCCTCCCCCAGACTCTATACCCCTTAAGCACTCCCTCTCCACGCTCCCTGTCCCCAGCCCTGGCAAACACTAATCTTACTTCTGACTCTGCATTTGCCGATTCCGAGTGTTTCCACGTAAATGAAATCATACAAACACGTGACCATTAGTGTCTGGCTTCTTTTACTCAGCATAACACTTTCAAAGTTCATCCATGTTGTAGCATGTGTCAAAACCTCATTCTTTACAGATGTGCTGTGTTTCTTTCATCCATTCATAAGTCTACAGACCCTTGGGTCCTGTCAAGAAATTAATTTCTAATGTGAAATGTCCGGCACTGGGTGTGGGGCGGTCTGGGTCTTTTGAGATACCTTTTCCTTCTGGATTTCCGGCCTACCTCTCCAGGCATCAGCTGCAGGTCTCAGCTGGGGCTCGGTGCAGGATGCAGTGGCTGCTGCAGCTTCCCGGGTTCTCGTACCACCCGGGCCTCTGTGTGACATGGGAGTGGCAGTCGCAAACCAGATGTGTTGACCAGTATTTGAGATTTTGTAGCTTCGTCTCAACTTCACCTTCATTAAACCAAAAAGTGCATTTATGAAACTGGGGGTAGGGGGCCCTGCGGGGTGGGGGGTGGCGGATGGCAGACAGAGTGGTCACTCTGCCTCATCCTGGCTGGAGGCCAAGCCTCCTGACTTGCTCCCAGGCTGCACCGGTCCTGCTCACAGCCCTCCGGAAGGCGGGTGAGGGGCGAGGAGCACAGCGATTCCACGCGGCTCCGTTCGTCTCTGCTGATGCGGGAGCTGTGATTGATGAGCGTTTTCTACCGAGTTCCCCAGTCCTCTGAGATTCAAGGACTGGAGTGTGGGAGGAGGGCGGGGACCCTGGGACAGGAGACTCGCCTGCAGGGGAGGAGGTGGCTGCTGGAGCCCCTGCCACTGGGTCTACGCTGCCAGGTCCCCCCGCCCCCTCCAGGATCCCTGCTCTTGCCTCCTCCTGCAGGGAGCCAGACTCCATCTCCCCTTCACAGGAGTGATGGGGTCCAGGCTGAATGGAGACCTGCGGCAGGGGACTGGGGCGACATGGTGTTTGAGGCTGTGAGGGACGCTGCCTTCCTGAGCTGGTGGACAGTCCTGGTTACGGGCGTAGGTTGTCACACAGAGGTGTGGACTGGTGACTGCCGGGACTCAGGTGCATAGAGAGGATGAAAGAGACAGGCCCTGCTTGTGGTGGGAATGGCTGGGGCCCCTTCCCCAGCCCTGCCACCCCCACCCTGTCCTCACACAGGGGACCGCCCCTCTGCAGGGCCATGGGTGGAGGTCCCAAAGGGAAGGGGCCATTCCTGCCCTTGGGGCCTCTCACCCGAGTCCTCTGAGATGGTGGTAGCAGAGTATAGGATGCCTGTTTGCATTTCCTTAGAAAGAGGGGAGAGAGGGTCTTAGCCATGGTCATGGGGGCTTTGTGCCTCCTCTGAGGCTCATGCCCTCCATATTGCCCCGGGAAGGGACTCACAGCTGGTTAAGAGCCTGGGCTTTGTAGTCCAGGACTGGCTCATGCTAGTGACCTGGTGTTGGTCAAGCTACTGCTTCTCTGTGACCCTCAGATCATCGTCTGTGTGATGGGGATAGTAATATTCCTGACGAGGCTGTGAGGAGCAGATACCTCTGAGTTCCTGCTATAGTTCCTGAGACACGGCAAGTGCTAGATAAATGGGTATGACAATGGTTTGAGAAACTCAGTTATCAGGTGCCCCCTGAGATTTGGGGAAGATTTGCTTGTCCCCCTCCACCTCTTCCTAAGAGTGCCTTGGAGCTGCAGGAGGCTCTTGCTTTGCCGAATCTTCCCCTCCGCATTTATACGCCTCCCCCCCATCACCTCCCACAGTTCCCACCCCCCCCAATAGTCCATTCAGCTATGAGTCCATTGATGGGTTAACCCACTGATGATGTCAGCACCCTGGTGATGCAGCCCCTTCCCAAGAGCCCACCTCTGAACCAAGCCTCCAGCCCAGGAGTCTTTGGGGGACCTCCTAGACCCAACCATAACACAGGGATTAGCATGTAGACGTCTTTGGGGGCCACTGCTCTGCCCACTGTAGCCTGCGGGATCCCCAGCCCCTGGTGTGTAAGTTACCCTCTTGGTTTGAGTGTGGGGGTTCTAGGAATGTAAGGGATACTACTCCTGTGATCAGGCCACTTATAGGACCAGGGTGAAGGGATTATAATGATACAATTAAGGTCTTAAATCAGTTAGCCTCGAGTTAATCAAAAGGGAGTTCATCCTCGGTGGACCTGGCCTAAGCAGAAGACCCCTTAACGAATGCAGACCCTCCCTGAAGTCAGGTCCAAAGTGTGCGAGAGATTCTCCCAGCCTAGAAGATGCAAACTGCTGTGTTATGAGAAGGCCAGGTGGCGAGGACCTGGGGGTGCGCTGAGGGGGCTAAAAACGACAGGGACCTCAGACCTACTGCTGCTGGGTGTTGTATTCTGCCGACAAGCCGATTTGCACTGGAGCCGCTGCTGGCCGGTACCTTGATCGGCCTGCGAGACCTGGAGCCGAGAAGCCGGGCAAAGTGTGCTACTCCCAGACGCCCGAGGTCACGCGTGTCTGTCATTTGATGCCACTGAGTCTGTATTTTGTTACACAGCCGTGGAAAACCAAAAAGTATGCTGTCTCATTTAGAAGGCAGAAGTAGCTATGATCCATTTAGGATTTAAATAATTTCTTCTCTCTGCTTTTCCTTTTTAAAAATAAAAGTCTAATTTCAAAGGACTGGAACCCAGACTCCTGCATCCTAGCTCTGGGCTCTTCTGGCTTCCTGGACCTCTTTCCTGCCACGTGTAGACCTAGTGGCTCCAAAGAGTTTTGACGTATTTTGAAGGAGCCAAACATCCAACACCCACTCGTGGCCACTTTGGGAGACTTGTGAGCAGATTCCTGAATTCAGGTGGTATCTGACTTTTGGTTGGCTGGCAGAGTTGGCTACTTATCTGTTTTGTTTGAATTTACATAAGGTGGGTTTAAAATTCATGCACTTAGCCAGGTGCAGGTGATTGTGTTTGTAATCTGACACTTGGGAGGCTGAGACAGGAGGATCGCAGGTTTGAGGCCAGCCTCAGCAACCTCAGGGTCTCTTAGGGAGACCCTGTTTCGAAATTAAAAAATAAAATAGGGCTAGGGGTGTGGCTCAGAGGTAGAACACCCCTGTGCTCAATCCCCAGTACCAAAACCAAACCAAACCAAAACAAAACACAACCACAAAAACCATGCGCTTGGAATGTTGAGACGGGATTGGGTTCATTGGACAGTTCTATGACCAGACCAGCATCGCCTTAATAACCCTGCTTTTTAACCCCTGAGTGGTGAGGACTCACGGGCCAAGGAGCTGTTGAAGCATGGCATGGAGTGTTTCAGGGAATCCAGGGTGGGGGTGTGGGCAGCCTCAGCGAGGGCCACGACTTGCAGCGTCCGTCCCTTTCTTGTTCTGCATGCTTCCCTGTCTTTATGGCCCAGGTGTCTCCATCCAGGTGGCCCTGATGGCTCCTGAGCTTGCAGGTTACAGGCTACCGGAGGGCGATGAATACTGTGTCACAGTATTGACAGCACAGCACTTGCGAGTCCCCAGCCATGGCCGACTGTCCACCTCAAGGTGCCCAGGCTCTGACTGCCTTCTAGGTCCATTCCAACGACATGTCCTGCCTCCGTTCGAATCCTCCAGAATCAGTGGGCCCACCATGCCACCTGTCCCATCGAGACACTTGAAGCTGATCACGTGGAGTTCAACCTGTGATGGCCCTGGCTGCAGCTTCCCGGGTGTGGCTTCTGGGGCATGGCATCCAGGGGGCGGGAGCAGCTTCCAGGGGCGTGGCCTCCGGGGTGCAGCTTCAGTGGCTTTGCTGGGACAGGGTGGCATTGATTTGTGAAAACACGTGACCTCGCAGGGACAGGTAAGTCAGATGGTCCTCACTAGAGAGCTGGGCTCGCTGCTGGCCCCAGGACCGTCTCCTCCCCTGGGCATTCCCCCTGCTGCTTGGTGAGCACAGGCTTGCCAGTCTGCAAAAGCACCAGTGTTCTGATCTCGGCCACCACCCAGCGAGGCATGGCCAGCCTCAGCTGCTGGGTTCTTTTCAGATGAAAGCTGTCGACGGTTGAACACAAAATCTCTATAACACGAGCAATGGTATTAAGTGTGCTCAATCGCGGCCTGACCGAGGGGCTTCCAAATGAAATCAGGGCTCAACGAAAAACACACTCCACAAGTCACCGAAAGTAACACGTGAGCCTCGGTGTGGGCAATGACAAAGACCTCCAGCAGATGTTGTTGGGATATAATAAAGCAGAGATGGATGACGTTGGAGGGAGACGAGGGTGCGTGTCCCCTCGCGGGGAGCAGGGCAGCGTGGAGCCATCCATCTCTTTCCCATCCCTGTAGATGGAGCATGAAAAATGGGCAAGGAGGCCACGAGAGAACACCACATCCTTCATTTCCTGAGAGCACAGGCCCTGGCTCCCTCGGGTACAGACCCAAATGAAGACAGGTGACCCGGAGGGGGAGGGGTGGGGAGTCCTGACACTCACCTTTGGCTCCTGTGTGCGGCCCAAAGGTTTCTGGGGCAGATGGCAAGAAAAGGTTCCCTGGCCGGCGGAGGGCGTTGATTTGTCAGCGGTGGCATGCTCGAGCCCTCTCGTCCACTGCAGCAGTCCCTTCCTGCTGGTGGAGGACGCTCCGTGCCCCCCGCTGCTCTTCCTTGGGTCCCCACCTCCCATCTCAAGCATCCCCCTCCTCGGAGAGACGGGGAGACGTGCTGCTTTCTGGTCCAGTTGCTCTTGCTGGTGCCAAGGCTTTCCAGGGCAGAAGCCATTTCTCCCTGGTCCTAGAACCCAGCAGAGCTACTGGCACGTAGTAGGTGCTTATGCATGATTGTTTAGAATTGGGCGCGGTCGTGCACACCTGCAATCCTAGTACTTGGGAGGCTGAGACAGGAGGATCACAGGTTTGAGGCCAGTCTCAGCAACTTAGCAAGACCCTGTTTCAAAAAAAAAAAAAAGAAGTCCAGGAGTATCGCTTGGCAGAATGCCCTCTAGGTTCAATGCCCAGTATCCATCCCCCTCCCCCCGCCACACACAGGTTGTTTAGTAAAGGA
>PVJS01021031.1:0-31939 GCA_004027185.1 Glis glis
ATATATTTTATAAAACATATAAATTGCACACATATATGTGTGTGTCTGGATATAAATATGTGATATATATAAATATATATATCACATATATATATATCCTTCAGATAACTGAGCAATACCTCCCACTGTTCTGAGAAAAAAATAATTTCTTTCAATCATATGTATGGACTAAATTAAGAACATTCCAAAATCTTAAAAGTTTGCATCCCATGTACCCCATTTAAAAACTTCTCAAAGAGCTAACTGTAACAAAACAAGACAAAGAAATGTACAAAAGAGGAATATCATATAAAAATGATAGCAACCCAGTCGTGGTTGCGTACACCTGTAATCCCAAACTTGATAGGCTAAGACAGGAGGATTGCAGGTACAGGGTCAGCTTCAACAACTTAGCAAGACCCTCAGCAACTTAGGGAGACCCTGTTTCAAAATAAAAAAATAAATAAAAAGGGCTGGGGGTATAGTTCAAAGGTAGAGGTAGAATGCCTCTAGGTTCAATCCCCAGTGAAAAAAAAAGCAGCTGGGCAGGACCAAAAAAAGTTAAAAAACGTTCAAAAGAAACTAACCAATGTACTAGTACTTTTTTTTTTAATTGGTGCATTGTAATCATACATCTTGATGGGTTACAGGGTAGTAGAAGTATATATGCACACATCGGTCAATTAGCCCTCCCCCAATTCCCACCTCCATTCCCTCCCCCTCCCCTCCTTCTCATGCTCAGCATAGCTAGCACATTCTTTAAAAAAAAAAGAAAGAAAGAAACTAAACATACACCAACAGACCTTGACTTTCACTTAAAGAACAAGGATTACTTTTCCTTTTATTTTTTTTATTTATTTATTTATTTATTTTTTTTTTTTTGCGGTACCAGGGATTGAACCCAGAGGCGTTCTACCTGAGCTACACCCCCGGCCCTATTTTTTATACTTTATTTTGAAACCAGGTCTCACTAGGTTGCGGAGGGCCTCACTAAGTAGCTGAGGCTGGCCTGGAACCCAGATCCTCTGGTCTCCGCCTCCCAAGCACTGGGATTACAAGCATGCACCACCACGCCCAGCTACTTTTCCCTTTATAATTCTAATCACTCTACTCAGTTCTGGAGATAGTATTTATATAATCACAATCCAGAATTATTTCTATTGGATTAATATTTTTTAGAAGTAGACTATTGAAAAGGCACAGAAGACTTAATTATAATTACAAAAAGAATGTTAAAAACTTGACCAAGTAAAAATAACAGTTTCACTAACAAGACCTGAAAGGTAGAGATGTAAAGGAAGTATAACATACTCCTATCTCTTATTGATATTTTGTTCTACAAGTAAATAGAAGGCATCAGTAGATAAACTAGTGATAAACAGGGCCTGAGCCTAGGGGGTTAAAAAATTTTAAAAAGTAGGCACATCTTGTGAGGAAGAAATTAAAGATAATAGAAGAAAAGTCCCTAGTACTAATGTATTCTAGCTAAAAGCTGTATCCATTTGCTATATGACTTAAAGAAGATCTACAATTTACAATTTTCATGAAGCTGCCTAGATTATATTCTGAGAAAAAGTAAAGGATACTTTCAAGATTATAAGAAATAAAATACATCTGTCTGTTAAAAGAACAGTACTCAACAAACTAGTTCCAATAGTACCAAACTTTCCCGTGCCTAATACAGAAGGCTCTTGGGTTCCCTCAAGTAGTTTCTCTCAAGTGAACTAAAAAATAATAAAGTAGTTTTGACTTTTCAGAATAACTTTCCTCAAAACTAATTTAAGTAACTTTCAAGTGAAAAAATTAAATGCTTCATTCAAAAACACACTTTAACATAAACACATTCCGATTCTTATTCCCAACAAATCCCAACTATATGACTCTCTGTCAATCAACTCAAGAATTTTCAAATAATGTAAAAATGTTCTCTGTCAGTTATAAAAGTGAACAAAATTGGTGTTACAGTTTCTTTTATTAAAGATGCTGAAACATAGCACATCTCAAGGAAGACACAAGGTACAGAAGAGGCACCAGTTTTCTTTCATTTTGCAACCAATTGGGTAATCATGATTATTACTTGGCACTGCATGTCAAACAATCTGAGACTTACTAACACAGTCAATGCTTTTGTATTCAGAAGCAAATACAGGAATTCTATTTTTCATGCTAACTTTAAAAACCCCAAATAAGAATTTCTTCCAAAGACATTTTTTATAGATAACTTTGTCATGTATGGTATTTACTTTAGCATAGCTAAAATTGAGTTTTAATTAATGGAAAATATAGTTTCAACATGTCACCTGCTCCTTCAATTTCCTGCTGTCAAATTCCACACTCATTCTTTCCTATTATGATAGATGGTGACCTTTTCAAAGTCAATCTTTGCTATAATCCCTGCAAAGTCTTAATATATTATTGTGTTCTCTATTTTTATTTTTTAACTCCCATCAATTTTATCAATTTTCAAATATTCAAATTTTTCCCTCCTAATTCTACATCTCTCCTCTTCACAAAATGTCCTCATCTTACACTTATACTTCAACCAACTCCCTCCCTCCAAATCTGTCCCTAAAAAGTTCAATCATGATGTTTTTGTTGCTATTAATCCAACAGATAAGACATCTTCAGTCCTCATTTTGCTTGGCGTTTCTGAAACCAAGATTTCATTCACAGTGCCCAGAACTTCCCATACACATCTCCTTACATCTTGGCCAAACTCCTCCTGCTCCTCCTTCAGGTCTTGACTCCTGAAGGAGAGTTAGATACCAATGCTTCCACTGTGTGCTCAACACTCCTTCTCTTTCTGGCACAATTCTACTTGTGTCTACTTCAATGCAAGTCCTTCTTGATAGATAATGCTCTCTATTATAAAACCCGGGATTTACATTGATTACATTGTGTATGGTTCACCACTTTACTGTCTATTTCAAAGCAAAGCACCCAGTATAAATGCACTCAGTAAACACGTAACTGCCTGAATTATTTCCACCCAATAAACAAGCTAGAGCCTCTATTATAGATGTATCACCACGAAATGAACTAAATGATACTGTATGTTTGTTCAGGACCCAGAATATCTTGCTAAAAATTTCCAAATACATTCCATGTACTAGCACTAATTCTCTATTCACTCAATTTAATAAGTGTAAATGACATTGTCAAGTTTTTAGTGATTACAGTTAATTAACACTCAAAGTGAACAAAACTAAAATATCATCAGTGCTACACACCTATGTATGTCTTACACACAAAAAAAGTGTTAGTTCAAGCTGCATGACCCTCAGGAAAATATAATAAATACTTTTAAAAATCTCTGTGTGAAAATTTCTAGCTTTTAGCCTATACTCAACAAAGACCTATAATATGCAAGTATATTAAAAGAAAAAATAATTCAAACCTGTATTAATGTTCTGCTCTGTCATAATCCTTTTATTTTTCAGATACCAGAAATCAACATCTATAATATCAGTGAGTCATGCCACTGATGGCCAGAATTTCCATACAGGAGAGACAAAGGAGCTGCATTCTGGGGTAGGTATGGGTTTAATTTGAAACTGGATTTTCTTGGCAAGCACACTATTTTACTTATATTGTATGTTCATTTGGGATGGCTCTGAGGAATGATGGAAATTACAGCTAGCGATTAGAGTTTCCCCAATGTACTACTACAAGTAATGCAAACCTGCACTTAGAAGAAACCAAAATTTTATTAATAAGGTTAGAACCAATAGCAAAAGATGCAGTAGCCCTTTTTGCATTGTATATTTTAAACAAAACATATGACACATTAAATACATAATCACTTAAGTATTACAAAGATGATTACATAAACTGAAATTGTATTTAAATTTTCTAAAAGATCTATCATGATGAGCCAAACACTGGAACCATCTGGATCTTAGAAACAATGCTACTCTCAGTATCTATATGATGCGCAAAGTTAAAATAAAAGAATTTCAAAGCGATGCAATGAAGTTCTGAGCAGATTAACTTATTCTTATCTACTACTGTACAAAAACGACATCAATCAGACTGGAAAGAAAATTGAAAAAGAATTTCAATAAGGTAACAAGAGGAGGCAGAATTTGATCTTTTACACCTTAAAGATAATTATTTAAAATTTTATTGTACTGTCCATTTATGAACAAGAATGTTAAACTAGAACACTGTACTTTATTTTTTTAATTGTTAAACAATATATGTTTGGTGGAAGAAGATAAAAAGAAACTTATAAAAACAGAAATATCTCAAAGTATTCTGACTCCTAAAATAAGAAATCCACAGGTTAAGAAATGATCAATGTTGGCTGAAAATTTTTTATGCCTCATTTGTATTCTCAAATTCACTTTAACTGCTTGACATATAATTTAATACTTAAAAAGACTATGGCTAAATTATTTAATAATATTTATAAAATGTTACCTCTCTGGGAAGACATGCTTCACATAATAGTTTTTAATTAAGAGGAAATCACTTGATAGTTTTAATCGTAATTTATGATTGACTGATGAATGGATTAATAATATATTCAATAATTTAGCTGGCACAAGGAATAATCTGATAAATGCTCACTCTGCAATTCTGTCCACTAGTAACACTAAGCCAAGAATCCTCTCAGTTGGACTACATGTTTCCAGAATCCTGCACTTTATATTAACTTTCTTTTTTTTAACTTTCAATTTTAATTAACATTATATATTGCACAACTCTTACATTAAAAAAAACCTGACAATAGAATCAGCTTTAAAATGTTTATACTACCTTACCTTATGCAACTATAATGTTTGAAAGTACTGGCAGCTTTCTGACATTCCAAGCACAACTGAATAGCTCCTGGATAATCTTCTTCCTTAAAAGAACAATAGAAGTAATTAGACTGGAAACACTTTTCTTAAAACTACATCTCTGTTCATACTATAACACAAAGGTACAGGGTCAAAAAAATTTTAATTCCTCTTAAAGAATAGAATACCCATAATACAATATAAAAAGGAAACTAACTCTAGGTCTGAAATGTAGGCAAAGAATATTCAAAATATTCTGTTCTCCCAAATACACAGTTCCATTCATCTGAGACCATCACTTATGGATAAAGTCTATACAGAATTAGAAGCTGCTTCACAGGGAAGGTTTTCTTTAACTATTAACAAATTTTCCTTCAGTAATGTTTATATAAAATGTTTCAAAACAGTATACATTCTATTTGTAATCCAGACTCAATAATTCTACCACCAAGAAATCAATAAATATTTCTAAAGAAATAAATTTGGGAAAAAAGTTAAATGTTAATAACCTCAGAATATTTTACCACCTAAATAGTAATTTAATGCCAAATGAATTTTTCATATGGATCTCTAAAACCCTACTTTACAAGCAACACAACAATTATATGGAAAATCACAAAAAAATTCCCCTATGCTCATATCTAAATTCAACAGATGCAATTCAAAACACTGGGGATGCTGAGATAATGACAAAGTATCTACCCCAAGGAGCTCAAGTATTATGGGGAAACATGAGTATTTTATTACGCTTTGGTGAACCTTATTATGACCGAAGTAGATAGAGAATGCTTAAGACAGCATCAAAGAGAAAACAGATGGCTCACACAGAGAACCAATTAATACAGGAGATACTAAATATAACAAACATATAACACATTCCATAAATCATTATTATAGTTAGATGCAAAATATACTTTTATTGCAAATTGGATGCAATACAATCAAAAGATTAAAATTAACATTTCAATGTTACTACAAAGTAAATGTTTTACCAAATAATTTTGTTTTTCTAAATGAAGCATATATTATGTTACCAGAAAAAGGCTCTCTGGCAAGTGTCTTTTCTTGTTTAAAAATGCTCTTTATAGCAGATACCAAATTGAAAAAAATGCATATCTGAATTTTGTCCACTATAACTTTTCTATATAATATTATTAGCATCACCAACTTTCCAAGTCTTTTTAGCTTACCTCTAGCATTTCACTTAAGCGTACATCTGTTCTTTGCTGAAAAAAAGAAAAATCAAAGTAAAATCTGCTTCAATCACAAAACCAAGTTTTAATTTTTAAAAAGTGACCTATATATACCAATGTTTTTATAGTTCTCAGAGATTTCAGAAGTCCAATCAGCAACTGCCGTTTACGTTGATTTGCAAGAAGGCCCAAACTAGCTTGAGTAAAACCTTCCTTTGCAATATTCAAGTGTCTGCAAAAGTGAACAATAAATAATTAAAAATTTCTAATATAACAAGAATAGCATCCACACAGAACCATTAGGCAACTAGGGACCTAGATTACTACTAAAACTGGGGTTTGAGACTACTGTATGATAACTTTATTCAATGGCTCAGTCTAAACCAAAATTATTTAGACATGGTAGGTGGTCTGATGTCAATCAACAAGCTATTAGTGGTCCAGGATAAGAAAAGTACAGAAACTGAGAATAAGCATCTAAAAACTTACTGTAAAAGTTGACAATTTTATTCTTTGTAAATCTAGTAATAAAAAATTGGGATTGTATTATGTCTTTCACTGTTTCTTTTATTTTCTTTTTCTAATAATTTGTTTCTAATGCATTTTACAAAAATAGCCTGTGACAAGTTGGGGGAAAAAATACTGGCTCTTCACCACAAATGGTTTAGGAAGCACTAGTCTAACAATATGCAAACAATAATATCGTTTAACCCATAAATAGATTTTTAGATATTTCTCACATCACCTCTTAGTACAGCTTTTAGTTTATGTTCATTTATTGAATGGTATTATAGAAACTACAACCATAATTTTTTAAATCAAGCACCAATAATAGACTACAGTTATTCTCAACATATTTTGAGCTTAGAGAACAAAATATCATTGAAAGCAATACCTCCTCCCATTTGTGCAGATAACAGCAGCTAGCTGAAGACCTGTCTGTAATGAGGTAACTCTTTCAAGCTCCTATGGGAAGATTAGGTACAGGTTATTACTTGAGGCTCTTTATCTTTCTTTCTTACTGGCATGGTACCTAACAAAAACTCTGGTGGGTTCCACAGAAAAGCCTGCTTGGCAAACAAAGCAGCAACAAAAGTACCTGAACTTGAAAACTGTTTGTATGTTTTTCAAAAAGTTACTTAAAATGACTACTTCCAATTGATTTTCACAATGACAGATGACAAAATATTTAGTCAGTATTGCTGGTAAGGCAATCTAGACCCAACCTGTTTTAGACAAGAAAAAATAAATACCAACAATACATCTATTTACATATTTCTACCCAACAAAACCTCACAAAGTAATTAAGGCTATGACAAATATGATTTGTTTGCTAAGATATTTTAACAATGAATGCCTTGATTTGAACACAGGTACACATTTCAATGGATTTTGAAGGCTCTCATTTTCTGATGAAAACACAGATTCAGCTAGACATTTCCAATTTTATCATATTTTAAAGCCAGATTGTTATATTGTCATTATTCCAGATTGCTATATCACTCATCTATCAATTTATTATGAAGTTCATGAAAACAATTTTCATTGGTTCTTCTAAAGTTTGGAAAAACAAAGGCATCACTTTAGAACCTTAATTAATACAGTCAGTCTATCACTCACACACACACACACACACACACACACACACACACACACACCAGAGTCAATAGGCTGCTATAGAACTATAGATAAATAATTAAAATATTTTAATACTTTCAAGTATAAATCACTCAACCATTTTTAAAATTTTATTACAAAAAACAGAAAATATTATCCTACCTTTACATAAGCAGGCTGCTTTTCAAGGATTAAATCTGCTACTTTTTTAGAGACCTACAAGAATATACAATCAAATAAAGGAAGTAAAATAAAAGCCTTCGTACTTCCTCTTATATTTCAGATTTAAAATTTTTCCAAGAATATACCTGAAGTCTTCCCAGTAACTTTTAGAGCAGCTATTGGAATATTATGGCCATAAACATTTCCCTAGGCTACAAAATTAGTAAAAGAGGTGGTATAATAAAACACATGGCACAGTGCCTGGACCTTAAGAGAAGCTCAATAAACAGTCATTACTAATGTTAATAATATGACCTAACAAACATGCACAAAAGTATAACCTTCTTTAAGGGCAAGGGATATGATTTAAAATAATGAATTTGCAGAGACAGATTTTTAATCAGTTAAACGTATGAAGATAATCCCTGAAGACTTGCTTGTACCCTTTACTCCTCTGCACCACATAAAAAGACAAACAAGTAGTTTGGTCCTCTACTTCTGAAAAGTTGAAAATACACTTTTTTTAATGCTATGAGGATATTTAAGGTTTTTTGGTCAAGTCCATGAATGGTGTTAAGTCCACAAGTTAGAATTATAATGATTTTGAACATGAGGTGCTTATTCCACAGTTTCAGGGGCTCTGCTAACTACACTGCAGAAATACCAAATTGGGCAAGAAGCAGGGCACACAGAAGGGATTTACAGAGTCTCTGCTCAAGAAACACAATTGGCTCTCCTTCCCCGGGCCAAATAAGAACAAAACATTACACATATATTAAACTATTTCATTAATCCTTTCATATTTTCTTTTTTTTTTTTTGCAGTACTGGGAATTGAACCCAGGGGCATTCTACCTCCGAGCTACATCCCCAGCCCTATTTTTCATTCTTTATTTTGAAACAGGGTCTCACTAAGTTGCGGAGGGCCTCACTAATTTGCTGAGGCTGGCCATGAACCTGCGATCCTCCGGTCTCAGCCTCCCAAGTATTGGGATTACAAGCGTGCACCACCTCGCCCGGCTTCATATTTTCTTAATCTGCATCAAACATCTTTAAGATTATGTGAATTATTTTCTAGATACACTGATTGTTTTTGTCTAGAAAGAGGGATCCATTTAGGTTAAGAATATCAAACTTTAAATAGCTTTTAGACTTCAATTAATGAAGAAAGATCAATGTTAATCCTGTCATTTTAAGACACTTCCAAAGATTCTATAGGACTGTTTAGTAACAGTTTAATTAAGATAATATAAACACTAAATCAGGAAGTTCTATCTCTGTACCATATATTTTGATGTATATGTATTTGTGTAGATGTGTACACCAGATTTTACTCAACTGGGTTTTTTTTAAAAAACAGACAATATAGTTGTTAGTCTGCACTGTGCCAGGCAGTGTATTAAATGTTTTTCTACATTACTGTAGTAATTAGGACTCATGACAATCCACTGGGATAGGTTCCATACTTCTTCACTTATCTTAAAAGTAATAGTA
Source organism: Glis glis (assembly GCA_004027185.1). Lineage (NCBI taxonomy): Eukaryota > Metazoa > Chordata > Mammalia > Rodentia > Gliridae > Glis > Glis glis. The sequence goes on from PVJS01021031.1 coordinate 9,229, forward strand.
ACTTACCCACAGTCCCCCAGTTAGTAAACTGCAAGGCCAAGTTCAGGCCTAAATTTATCAAATATCAAAGGTCTTTGTGTGGGGCATGTTTCCAAAGGAATACTATTACATAAAGTATATAGATGTAAGAGTACTTATTTCAACATGTTTAAACCAAGAGAAGGCAAATGATTCCAGTACCAACTGAAATCTAATTCTCCAAAAGCACAATACATTTTTATTACATAGCCCTCTAGAGCACAAGTCCCTTCTCCTGCCCAAGCCCACCCAATCCACTGCTACCCCCAAGGAGATCCCAGCACCCACTGAGACCTCTGGGTGTAACAAAAAAAGAGAATTATATCTTCCTTGATTTGCCAGATGTGTTACTAAGTATCATATCTTAAATTCAAATAGATAATTTATTAGCATTGCTCCTTTAGTTTAAAAAAAATCACCAAGACCCCAGGCTCCCATTAATTGATCTTCTACAGTAAACTGCATAAAGTAACTTTAGCTAACACAAAGAACTTCCAAAATTACAAAAGTTTACAGCATCAGAGGAAAGGCAGGCCTAACCTATCACTTTACAGGTAAAACAGAAGAGATTTAGCAAGGTTATATGACCTACCCAAGGTCATAATTGAATACTGACTACAACTCAGATTTTCTGAATCATAGCACTGTAATCTCCTTAGACCTACTTCAAATAACAGTGGGGACCTTTATTGTGAGATAAAAATACTCCACTACAAAATTATGGGTAGAAAGGTCATACACACATGACAAGGAGCCTGAAGGTACTTGACAGTATGAAAACAAGTTTTAAGTTATTTGATCACATTCAGGACTCCAGAAAGAGAACTCTACTCTCTAGGAGCAAATGTATCAAAGCAACATGAGAAAAACTGGGTAAGTATTAAAACTTTAATATAAGTGATCATCTGATTCAGTCGTATTGAAAACAGGATTCTTACTATGTTAATACGTTAAAATCATGAAATCTGCAAACATTACACCTCTCTGCTGTGTTTGTTTACAGTTTTGTCAGAAAGAAGTGATCTCTACTTACTGCAGCTTGCTGCTGTTTCAATTTGTCTCTGTACTCCTCTAATTCTTGCAAATTGAGAACAGGTGGGAGCTTCTACAGAAAAAAATCATAAAAGAATTAAAAATTCTTTAATTGGTTTTCATTTATCTGAACACCTGACTAGTGAACTACGATCTGTATATACAAAACAGTGTCACATCCACTTGTCTTCCATGGTTCATGTCCTCCAACCTCCCTCACAAGACTCCAGCCACAAAAGCCTACACATCATTTTTTACACAACTGTCTGGTTTCAACCCTCACCTAGCCTTGCTACCTGCACTGCTGCTATGCTGACCTCTGGGAAATCCCACTACCACTGGGATGCCTGGCCCCTAGGCTGGGAGATAATGTTTCCATGAGCCATGCCAAGAGAATGTGAGAAAAGCCCCTAACTCTAATCCCCCACTCTACTAGCCACATATACAACCCCACAAGAGAACTCAAAACAGATTTCCCCTCTGTAATATAATGAATGATAACTAAGTACTATAGTGTGACAGTGACAGTTGTTGGACTATATTCTGGATTATATCAGCTTTTATAGGACAGTATGGGAAACTAGCAAAGGTTACATATAATTGTGTAATCAGGGAAAGAGACTCCAAGTCTCATTAACTGACTAAGGAACCTTCAGAATGAGCTAGAGACTGACATTGTATAGCTGCATTTGGTTTTGTCTAAAACTGAATTTTACCATTCTGACTTTTTTTAAGTTCCTGTAAATTTAAAATGCCAAATCATAAACATTATTGCACAGGGGTTTAGCATAATACACATTCATGATTAAAAGTCTCAGTGTTTTCCTAAACATATTTATCCAATATAAAATAAAATAGGGCCGGGCGTGGTGGCGCATGCTTGTAATCCCAGTACTTTGGGAGGTGGAGACCGGAGGATCCGGGTTCGCGGCCAGCCTCAGCTCCCCCCCCCTCTCTCTCTTTCTCTCTCTCTACTTAGTGAGGCCCTCCACAACTTCGTGAGACCTGGTTTCAAAATAAAGTATAAAAAAATAGGGCTGGGGGTGTAGCATGGAGGTAGAACACCCCTGGGTTCAATCCCCAGTACTGCAAAAATAAAATAGGTTAGAAGCAGCACACTAAAATATTGAATGCTAACAGCTGAAAAATCAAAAATATAGAAATGTTTCCACGACCAATCTTCTACAACTGCACTTAAAAATCACATTTTCAAAAATAATTTGACCTTTAAACAATGCTGACAGTTCATACAGTCACAATGTGATAATCACAGACTTGTTCTGGTTATCAAAAAATACAAATGCCCCTTAAAAACATTCAAATCTCACTAATTCAATCACTGAACAAAATATGCTTTTGATATGTTTTAATGAGTTTTCTTTTACCTCCAGCTCATATTTAACAATATCAAATGAATCCGCAGAAAAATACACTTGCTCAATACTATTAATTAGTTCTTGTTCAGCTTGAGGGTCACTTGGCTGTTCTCGAAGTTCCCTGAATTCCTCCTTTAAGAAAAAAAAAAGTCACAGTTATAGTACTTATAGCTGTTAAAATTCCATCTGCATGGAAACAAATGGTCATCTGTCTTAACAGTCACATATCTGCTGAGAACCATTCTGACCAAGGACACAAACTAATTAGAAACCAGAAAGGTTTGCAGAAAATTAGGAAGTGGCCAAACACTAAAAACTGTCCATTTACTGGGGAAAAAAAACTAGCCTGTTTAAAAAATTCAGATTTTATTCTTAACTCCTTGTGTGCCAACAAGATTGAAAGAACTTAAGTTTTTAACAAAAGAAAAAAAGTGACCACCTAAACCTATCACACATACATATTATTTTAACAACATTCTAAAATGTGTCTCACCACAAGATAACAAGGGAACATCACCCCAATGCTTTTGGGTCACAATCACCATTGGAACTCTGCAGCAGACATGTAACTCTGCTGAAAATCCTCAGTACACAGCGAAGAAACACTGGTTCCAGGAGGGGTTCACAAGCTTAGCTCTAATTCTATGAGGCTTCCTTCCCTTCAGAATGTACTGATACTGCAATTAATTATCTGATTAGGAACCCAAAGCTCTGTATTTGATAAAATGCTTTCTTTCTAATGATACAGAATGGGGCTCCCATGGATTTATATAACAAAAAAGAGCTTGATAAGACAAATCCCTAGCCCTAATGTTAGCATCCTTATCCTATGTAATTCTATTGCATAATTGGATAAAGCTTCAGTTAACTAGGATATCTCAGTAATTCAATTACCTACTCCCCACCATACTAATCAAGACATCATTATAGATCATACATATAACAAGTTAGACATTCGATTTTTTATTTAAATTAACCTCAAATACATTTAAGTATACAAAAAACTATTATTTAAAATCATTTTATAGTCATCAAGATAATACTTAACAAAAATCTTAATGAATCATCACTAATCAAATACACAAAAATTATCTGGCTAATTAAAGGATATTATTTTCCAAACAGAGATATACTACATTGTTTTATTACAGGACATATTTTTCATTTCTAAAAAGAGCTAGCTTGGATATCTCCTAGAGCTTAACTTATATTTTACATTTATAAAATTATTAACTATAAAATTATCCACTATTACAAGTTCAAGCCAGAAGAAAATATTAGAACCATAAATCAGAAACTCAAAGGAATAGTTTACTGTTTAAATTTAATATTCCAGTGAGGTATGGGGGTGTAGCTCAGTAGTAGAGTCTAGCCTGAACAAAGCCCTGGATTCAGTCTCCAGCCTTGCAAAGTTATAGTAATAACAACAACAATAAATTTTAAATTCTAGTAAATTTTAGAAAGTTAAAAGTGAAGGCAAAGTCATATAAAAACTAAACCTGTATATCAAACTCAAAACACACTACAAAAAAAAGGTAAATAGTATGGAGGTCACTGATTGAGCATGCAAACAAAGTCTAAGAATACAGTAAGAAATCCAGCATCCTAACAGTGGAAGCTGCACTCCTGGGGGTTTTAGCTACAACACACTAACCCATCTAGCACCCTGGACAGTGGTGCTGAGGCACAGATGTGGGATCAACCTACAGCACTTGTGGAAGACAAGATTCTCAACTAGCCTGTCAATAGGCAACCTCTATGCATCCACTGGAAATCTGAAATGACAGTAAGACGTGAAATGAAAGAGGAAGTCAGAATTGCTGGCAATCTCCCTCCCTAAAAGATCACAGGCCTTTGAATTACCAACTTCAAATGCTGCAAGCTGAGGAAGGAAATAAGGCCCAAGAAAGGATATGGCACTGCTGTCTCCCTAGGATTCTGCAGCACCACAAGCAAATAAATGCAGCTAATACCATTCAAAGAATTTTTTGAAGATTATGAAATTTGCTAAGATTGAAAAAATCAGATACATAGTCAAACCAAAAATTCAAATAAACTGCAGTGATGGAGTACTTTCATCTTAAATGTATATATATCATTGGTACATAACACCATGCTGAGGTTGTCCATATTGTACACAACTGATTGACCTAAAAGTAAGGACACTTAGGTTTTAACTGCAAATCTTCTATCAACCTAGGAAAATTTACTTAGCTCTCATGCATTTTCATTCTCTCTCTCTCTCTCTCACACACACACATCCAAATATACAAAGTGAACAAACAGTTCAAATAACAGTTCATATATAAGCTATCACAACCAATCTCACTAATATGCACAGGGAGGGGCGGGTAGCGTGGTGGAATCCGGAGGGAACACACCAAGTGTTATGTGCATGTATGTCTACATCATTATGATACGTAATTACAAAACACCAATGAAAATATAAAAAATAAAAAGAATGCCAAGGGAAAACATGACTTCATTTAAAAATATCTCACAACTGTTCATTTCAAAAAATGTGATGAATCTGTAAAAAAAGAGGACAATCTTAATAGGTATATAAAAGGTCAAATGCTATTCCTTCTAGAGAACTAAGCAATTAATATCGCAGAGAGCAGACAAACCCATATAATTTCAAAGAACTGGCATGGAATGGAACACGTGACACTCTAAGAAACCTGAGCTGCAGAGAGGAATAAAACCTAAAAAGGCAAGAAAAGAAATGAAGTACAGGATGCAGAATTCAATCCAAAACCAGCGCCTGTTATAACACTGGATCTGAATAAAATACCCTCTCCTTTTGGCCAGTTTGGCAGCTTCTAAGTGAAATACACATCTGAACTCATTCAGAAAAACTCCCTTCTGAAGAGAATTCAGCTCACATGATCTTCTCAGGCCCACTGGTGCACTGGTGGTCTGTAAGACTCTGCTTACACCTCATCATTCTCTACATGTTTCACTGCATTTAGGGCTGCCTGCTCGATCAGATTACACACCTCCTGAGAACTGAGATTGTTCCTTATTCTCTGTGGTGCCAAGGCACATTACAGATAATAATCACTGATCAAACTAAAATTAATTAGTCAATTGTATTTAAAAAGGAATCTATAACAAAAAGAAAAAGACATTTCTCATTTTGATAGAATGTTCTCAAACTCTTAATAAAAGACCTCTTTCTTCTAACTAGAAATAATCACAAATGTTAAATTATTTAGGAATAGCTTAAACATATAAATTTGAAAAATTAACAGAAGCAGCTATATTGCATATTATTTCTTAATACAATTACTCCATGATTTTGCCATAATGTAAACTGATTTCCTAGGATTCTAGGTGTACAAAAATATGTCATTCTTCACCTATAATACAACTAATTTGTCAAGCCAATACATAAGCATGAGGCAAAATTTTTCATAAGCAAAAGATATCCTAACCACTCCCAAAAAAATTAAAGGCAAAATTGGGTGAAAAAGAGTAACAAATAAAATTCCTTATACCATATACGATTTAAGGAAGATTACAATAATATTAGATATTTAAGCTAAGTTTGGAATAAACTATCTCAGTCTTACAAATGGTTGTTATATTACTAATAAAATGCCTCGAAGGTTTTATTTTGTGTCACAAAATATGTAACTAAATTTTGTGTCATGCAGTATGCAACTAAATACATATTAACACTGATAGTGATATAAGTGCCCTATAAAACATGAAAATCCAAAAATAATTTGTCAACAACTAAAGACTATCAAAAGAGGCACAACTTGCCTGTCCATGGTAATCAACAACAACTAAAATAAAGGAAATTCACATCAACATCACTCCACAAGTAAAGTAATAAATTTAACTGCAGATGGGGGAAAAGAAAAACACAAAAGGCAAAAACGAACAGATCAAATCTCTCTCCCATTCGATCATTGTGAGCTAGCCTGCTTACTGCCGGGCTCTGTTACCAAGCCTTTCCTAGTCAATAGCATTTCACTTAGCAAATAGTTTTTTTTTATTCCCATTATGTAAAAATTCCCCAGACTAGGACATACGGCAACAGACATTTCTTCCCTCAAATAATTGCTAAAGGGATTGGGGTCAGATGAATAAATAAACAATGACAAGGCAGAGGGGAGATACAAACAAAATGAAGGGCACCAAAGGTCAGTGGATTTGCATCTGATGGGAGAGGCAGCACTTAGAGAATCGAGCGATAGGTAGAATTTCAAATTTCAGAAACTGGGGGAACAGGGTTACATAAAACAAAACATAAGTAAAAACACTATACCAGGAAAGTCTACCACAGGTTCAAGCAATAAAGGGTGGCTCCCTGTGGGGTAGGAAACTGTCACAGAGGAGATAGAGCATGCAAGTATAAGAGGAAATAAAATGTAACAATTGAGTTCTTTTAAAATCCAATGTAAAACATATATAAGGGCTATATTTTCCTGTACTAAAAATAAAGTATCTTAACATATCACTGTGTCCAATGCTGTATCAAAAATAAACATAAATTTTCAGTGTTTTATTAACATAATAAACCAAGCAGATTTTTAGTAAAGTGGTAGATGATAAAGAAGTTATTTAATGTTTCAGAAGCTGCTTTTCCAGCAGTCATAACATACCAGTAGGTTGTATATAATACTACCTAGACTATTTTTCTATTTTCATCATCTCTGAGATAAAGCTACATGAACATGTACATTAAACGCACATTATAAATGTAACCTTATGAAAAATGAGGAAAAGTAATCATAATAGAAATTTACGTCAATATCTTTGATTTGTCCAAGCCACTTTTCCTCTATAAAACAATCTGAGCCCTCAAATGTTAGGTGTTATAAAACATTTCCAGTACATGGCTTCCAAGGAACTAGACTATAACTTTACAACACAATTTCTCACTTAAGGGTTCATCTTAAGGGAGTATATCCAAGTTTAGGAAGGCAAATAGAAACTACAAATTTTGCATTTAACCACTGCTTTTAAATCATACAAAATACCACACTAATTGAAAATACCAACCTAATTATAAGTATAAAATGAGTTACGACAGATTAACAGTTCTCCTTGCCATTATTAAACTCAATGGTCTCTAATTTTGAAAAATAACTTAACCTAATTTCTAAACCCACAGAACAGCTAAGAAACTCATAATCTTCAGTAGTAGGTTTTTATTTAAAAAAAAGATAAATGTATACTTCATAGGTCATGCTCACTTCATAGGTCAAGTTTCAAAACTCTGAAAAATAAATATTGAAATCCCAACTCCTGTTTCTGTACTTAGCTTATTAAACCATAATTCATATTACACACACACACACACACACACACACACACACACACACACCTGAATGGCAGAATGCATGTGTTTGTATGTGTGTTGCAGGATAAGGGGAGGGGGTAGGGAGAAATTTTGCTCTTGTAAAGCATTAATTTGATTTTTTTTAAATGTTGGCATTTCTTCATCAGTCAAGATTAAAAAGCTACTTTTGTTAAAACAAATGTCAAACAGAAGCCATAATCTTATAAAGTTAACATCACATTAGAGCTCTTAATTGAAAGCAAAAAATATTTAACCACCAAAATCCATACAGAGCTAAAAGAATAAAACATTAAATTTTCAATATTCAATCAGTAATATTAAAGTCATAAATCACTAAATAGAAATAGGTTTGATCTGTTTCCAAATGAAACAGGGTTTAAAACCTATTTCAAGATCACAGATATCCTAAAACCATATACCACATAAGTTTATAATGAATTACAAGATGTTTATGTGGGGAAATGGCACAATTTCTTAAAATTCCACTAGAACAATAATAATAATAATCCATCAAAAGCAGCCAGTTCATCAATTTCTGTGAGTGTGTGCGTTTTAAATAAAACAGCTTTTAAAGCCTTCCCCGTTTTTCTTTAGGCTTCCGGTGCCATCTAGTGGAATATTGGTGAGGTTACAACTTGCAAGGAAGTTTAAACAAAATGACTCATAGAAAATTTTTATAAAAGGTTATTGTATGGCATTATTTTAATTTAGACTTAAAACACACTTGTGTGATAAACAAATCTATTTTAATCACTTTCTACACAAAAAACATAGTTCATGAATAAAAAGTAATTTGATTCATAAAAATTTAGAGTTGACATGAATTAAAATCAAAATTAGCATAAATCTTATATTTGATACTTTGATACTATTTTTATTTCTAACTTTTATCCTATAGTTAAACATACCAACCCAAGTTTAGGATTTCCTATACATTTAATAAGTATTCTCCTAATTTTTTAAATGAAAATGAAAACATTAAAGATAATAGCTATAAAGACACCAAATATTTTTGAAAGCTATCTTTCAAAATATTTCTCAATTTCAATGAACAACAGTAAGCTGTGTACCACATGCCTATCCACTCAGAGGCTAACATGGGAGAAAATACACATCTGAGATACAACGAGAAAAATCCAGTGTATACATTTCTGTTTTTCTTTTAAACATCTTGTCAGACCCTCTCTATAAAATATTATCTATTCTGAGAAACCACAGCACTTTTAATCCCAGTGCTTTCCACAGATTCCTGCGCCTTTCACATCCAATAAAATCAAAACGACCCTCAAATTTAACCCTTCTTCATTTCCTATACTTCATGTTATCTTTTTTTTTTTTTTTTCAGTGCTGGGGGATTGAACCCAGGGCCTTACAAGCCACTCTTCTTAACAAGCATTCTGGTCCTCACCTCAACAATCCAACCCACACACCTGTAACCTTTCTTTAATCACTGATTCTAGAAGATCCTACATTCACTTCCACCTACTCCTCATCCTCTCCTAGCTGTGTACCACCGTGCAAACTGACTTACTAAACACCCTACAAACCAGTCTTCAGCTTCTCTTTACTTCCCTCCTTTTCCCCATGAAATCTGCCAATATTCAACCTTTTTTAACCTAAACCAGCAGCCATTCCAAATGATTCATCCTATTTTTTCACTAAAGACACAATTTTTAAAAGAAAAATTGCCAGAAGTACTTTCTTTTTTATACTTTTGTTGGTGCAATATAACTATACAGCACAGTAAAGTTCACGGTGATATAAACACATGCACACAGCACCTGGTGTGTTTCCCTCTGCATCCCTAATATTTTCCCTCTACTTATCCTTTACACCAGCACTTTCAATGTAACACAACTCAAACTAATCCATTTCTTTCTTAAAAACTTTACTGAAGGCTCAATTCCTTGTTCAAACTCAGAAAAGACATTATGAAAAAAGGGAAAAAGAAATGGACCCATTTCTAAAGAGTAGGGATGCCTTTTTAAAAAAATTCTACCTGATATATTGATGAGTGAGGTGGCACTATTAAATGAAGTTAATATTTAAAAGTTTTTCCATACAAGCATTTAAATTGACTACTTAAATAGCATAAATTATTAAGTGCAAATAATGCCTGAGCCAAACTATTGGGTAGCTTGCTTTCTAAACCTAGTCATATATTGTGAATGTTTTCTATGCAATAAATATTACTAAGTTTAAAACCCAAGTCTCAAAATAATTTCTAGAGTATAATACCATTTTGCAAAATAAAAATTACTACTTCATGTAAAATAGCCCCCAGCTCCACAGAATCTATCTCATCACCCTATATCCTTCATAATATTTGTCATAAGTTTCAATCACCTTGAATAAGCTTCCTTTCCCCTACTTGAATATAAGTAAGCTTCCCAACAACAGGGAAGTTTTGGTTTTGGGGAAAAACTATTGTCTTTCTATAGATGTACTGACAGTCCCTATAGCATATCTACCACATTAGGGATGCTCAAAAATTTGTTGAAAATGCATAGGGAGAATACCAGCAGGCAATGTTAACCTTGACTATGTTGGTGATTTTTGTGATTTTTTGGTGTCTTTTTCTATTTATTGTGTTTTTTATTCACATCACATACTACTTTAAAAAGAAAAAGTTACTTTAAAATAATCACTTCATATAAATACTTTTCATTTTATTGGAATGCTTTTAATAATTTGAAAAACTTGAAGATCATTCTTTGAGGACATCAAATTTCAAGCCATTAAGAAACAGCTGCACACTAATTTTAAAGCAACTGTATAAAAATAAATCACCTAAAATATGTGTATATGGTCTAATTATGAGGTCGCATCTAAGTTGTGAAAAACATACACAGCATTAAAGTTAAAACAAGCTACCCCGTGTAGAGAATTTCTACTGACTAAAGCTCTGCTACACTCTGGACAGAGAGGCTCTTTGTTCTCACACCCATCCAGAGCATCAGCTCTGCTTCCCTCCAGCACTTGTGATGTTGCCGGCACAGAGAGAAGGAACAGACACAGGGCGCTTGTAAGGCTTTCTTAGGGTAAGGCTAAATGCAGCTTACAGCATTAATACCATTCACAATTAACTATTTTACAGTCTAGGTGACTCTGCTTTTTAGTATATACCATAAAAGACCAATTCTCAGACTTAATCTTCACCATGAAACCATTTTCATTTGCTGATCTTATGATCCCAGACTGGCCACTGGACCCAACTATCTCAAAAGTACAAGGCACTGGTCACTGATGAGTGTGAGGGATGAGAGTCCATAAAAAGACTGTGCGATGAGAACATCATAATCCACTGCCTACCACTACTAAAAGCAAGTCAAGGCTTGAGGTTAAAAGACAACAGAAAGTTTTTCTTAATACATTCATATATTTTTTTAATAAGGCTCATCATCAATTTGGCATTGATTATGAAACATGTAATAAAATCTAATTCAAGGCATGTTCAAAATGCATGATAATTTCTTTTGTGTGTGTAGTACTAGGGATTGAACCCAGGAGCACTCTACCACTGAACTACATTCCAGCCTCCCCTCCCCCCTTTTTAAGGCAGGGTCTAAGCTGCCCAGGCTGGCCTCAAACTTGCAATCTTCCTGCCTCAGCCTCCCGAGTTGCAGAGACTACAGGCACCAACCATACCAGGCTGATATCTTTTTCTGTACGTCAAAATAAATAAATAAATAAATAAATAAACAGAGCTGCTTGTCAATTAAGATATAATTATTCCTTATTTCGCAATTGTTGACAGTTAATAATCTCTAATAACATTATGTAAAACTACTGCATTCAAAATGCATCTTTATGTTTTTGTGTGAACCATTTCATAGAAAAGGATTGGTTAGAACTTCATTGCATTTAGACAATATGTTTGAGATTGACTTAACATAAAGACTAAGCAGCAAATGAAAAATTCACTCTAGGGAAGAAGAAGCCTCAAAGGAATGGGAAATCACCCTCCTCGGCAGCTGACACTGGGTGTGAGGAGAAGCCTTAGACTGCTGAGCAAGAGAAACAAGCCCTGTGTATTAAGACATCAGACACACAAAGCAAACAGTACTTCCAAATATGATCCTCAAACTAAAAATCCAAAGCACGGACATTCAGAAGTGCCAGCTTTTGTCTGTGGTGGGCTGCCACTCACACAGCGACACTCCAGAGAAACCACAGGGAGTTAGCAATGGTTAATAACTCTCCTGGGGGAAGCCCGCTAGCTTTCAAATGACATATTAAACCTGTAAGCTTGAGGAGTCCACACGACTATCAGGAGACTAAAATGTGAAATATATACAATTTAGTATATGTTGTGTTTTAGCTGTTTATTCAAAAATCTCTGCCAAAACAAAAACATAATTAAGTATAATGTATGGCTCAGAATGTTTCAGTATAAAAAGTTAGTAGTAAATTATTTTACCTTATTTCTTCAGATTACAGTAGATAAACCAATGAATTAAATATTCATATATTTAACTTATTGATTATATATCATCACATAAATTAAGTCCAAAAAATCCACCTAATACAATTATTTATATATAAAATATAAACATCATATATATAAACTATTGGCTACATATAAAACACCTATTACTAATTTTAAAGTTTTTGCTTTAATATAATGACTCATACTGTACCCCAATGAGTAATGAAAGCAAAAATAAGACCTATACCTATAGCATATAAAAATTTACCTAGCTTATCATAACAACCATCTGCCTGTGGGAAGGAAAAGCTTCTGTGCATCAATTATTATCTGGAGGCAAGAATATTTTCTTAAGGAAGTGAAAAGTCACGCTCACACATGTAAATCAATACCTTTCCAGGGACTCGGAGACTCTCAATGGCACCAAGATCACTGAGGCTCTCAGGAGGGCTTTTCAGACCCTTAAAAATATGAGAAGACAAAGAAAATTTTAATTGTGCTGAAGAACTTTAAAAGGACAGAACATACCTAGAAAACAGATATGACCACTTTAAAAATAGAAATTTTCCTGCTTCAAAATATAGAGAACATATATTCTAAAAACAATCACTATTTAATATACAGTACAACTATGAAATAGAATAAGGATGTAGTTTAGTATTTTAAAAGACAAGAGTATTACATGGCACCTTCACAAAAATGGTGGAAGTCTAACTTAACCATGATTTACAAACAACCAAAAGAAAGGAAACGTATTATAAAAAGTGTTCTATAAAAGTACTTATCCAGTAATCACTAGTAAATTCACCTGAAAAAGGTCTAAACAATAGTATTATGATTTACAGAAACAATATACTAACCAACTGAGATAATCAAAGGTTTTTAAAAATGTCAATTGCAGCCGGGCATGGTGGCTCACACTTGTAATCCCAGTATTTGGGAGGCTGAGACAGGAGGATCACAGGTTTGCGGCCAGCCTCAGCTACTTAGTGAGGCCCTCTGCAACTTAGCGAGACTCTGTTTCAAAATAAAGAATAAAATAGGGCTGGGGGTGTAGCTCGGAGGTAGAATGCCCCGGGGTTCAATCCCCAGTTCCGCCAAAAAAAAAGTGAATTGCTTAATTAATACATAAGTAATCCCTTCATTTTCCTTATTCCTAATATATCCAATTCATGCTGCCTAAATTAAGATTTAAATCCTACATCTCATTGCTTTCTGCCTGTTCTTTAGCTCTTTGGTACCCTGTACTTTCTAAATGCACATCAACTGAAGGATTCAGAAAGCCTTATGTCTACCTGGGGAAATTACCAAGACAGGAAAGAACACAGCAATTTAAACTTTCTTTTAAAACCTCTCTTTAAAAATAAGCTATTCAAAGCAGTAATATTAGTCTTTAGGCAAAATGAACTGGTACATTAACTTGGGGAGAGATGTGTGATACAGTCACATTGTCCTTTAGGTGCCCTGTCTTGGCCCATTGGGGTCCTTAGTACCCAAAACATACTGTATGCTTATGTTGATTATTTGAGACTTGGAATAGATCTTGCTTATCTCAAGTTATAGAGGCATGTGTTTTATTTTCAGCATTATAAAATATCACCAGTCAAATATACAGTTTTTATGACAAAGTGCTCTATTTCATCCTCAAATCTCCATTATTCCCAGAATATCAAACCACCCCCACCTACCCACCTTCTCTCTCTTTCTCTCTCCCCGCCCAAAAAAACAAGAAACTAATATACCACCTTCAGAATTATCTCCTCTGTGAAGTCTTCCTAAATCCCTATACTTCAAAGAACACAGTAATTCTCAGGATCATCTCCATCAACATCGATCAGGGAACTTTTTAAAGATCCTTGGGCCCTACTGCAGACCTAATAAATAGGTATTTCTGGATTAGGACCAGGAATTTGCATTTTAACTAGAAACTGTCAAAGTAGTGATGGTTTAAATTCTAAATATATCTCTTTTTCTCTCCCAGGCATTAAGTCCCAAGGCAAGGGAAAGACCAAACATTATTTGCCTCTTTAGCCCAGTGACTAACAAATTTCCAGGAAGAGAATAACACCAAAGAATTGAGTCAATTATTGGGTAGAAGTCATTGGTCAGGCTCCAATCTCCAACTAATTAGCACACTGTCCCCATGTGAACACGCAACTGCCGGCATGCTAGAAAAAGGAAGCCTATGGTGTGTCTACCACGACAATAAGTCAGGGGGTAAAGTCTGTTACTGGTCTTGGGCTGTATATTCTTGTCTGTTTCCTACCAATAATTATCATAAGGGAACAGCATCAAACGTGGTAAAGAAGGCAAGGTTGGGTTACATAACTAAACTTCTATGCATGAATATTTATATACACATGCATAGGAAATTAAAACTTCATAATTTGATTCAAAATCATAACCACCCTAAAATATCCTTTTCAAGGTATTAATTAGCTGGGCACAGTAGCACACACCTATAATCCCACTACTTGGGAGGCTGAGACAGATGGATTGCAGGTTTGAGGCCAGCACATGGTAACTTCGTGAGACCCTGTTTCAAAAAAAATAAATAAATAAAGGGCTGGGGGTATAGCTCAGAGGTAAAAAAATAATAATAATAATAAACCCTGGGTTCAATACCCAGTGCCAAATAAAAATAAAATAAATAAAAGTGTAATTGCCATTTCTTTTAAACAAATATTTGTAAAAGTATAATAGATCTATTTAATAGATCTAACAGAAATCCTTGAAGGAATATATCATGTTTAATTTTCTCTTTCCCTAGAGATACTCAGTAAAGAAACTAATGCCTGAAATGTAAATGTAGAATATACCAATATTAGTCACCACACGCAACTATTCTATTCTAATACAGAACAACTTTCTGCCAAATGTACAAAATAAGAGTAATAAAAATTGGACACCCTGTATACATGTCAGGAGGTAATGAAGTGGA
Source organism: Glis glis (assembly GCA_004027185.1). Taxonomy (NCBI): domain Eukaryota; kingdom Metazoa; phylum Chordata; class Mammalia; order Rodentia; family Gliridae; genus Glis; species Glis glis. The sequence continues at coordinate 24,342 of PVJS01021031.1, forward strand.
GTCAGGAATGGACCCTGGAGCAGACCACCTGGGTTCATACCCTGACTCTCTCTCCATGGTTTTAAACAACTTACTTGTCCTATCTGTGTCTTATATGCTAATTATGGTGTAACTTGTAGGTTATCGTAGGAGTGAAAGAGACAACACATGTGAGGCACCAAAAATGCTGTCTGGTATATCAAAGCATTCTTTAAGTTTTAACCAGTATTCTTAACATCATCGTCACAGAAAGATGCTTTTCTTTTATCAAAACTGAAATGAAAAAGAATTACATAAATATCACAAAGCACAACATCTGCCAGGTTCACTTCAGGATTGCAGGGCATTAACCCTTTGATCACCACTTTTACAAGTTCCTACTAACACATATGGAGACATTTTAATGTTATACTCATCTCTCTAAAGCACAGAATCTTGATTGAAACTGTGGTACTTGCCTTTACTAACCTGAAACTTCAATTATTATCATTACCCATTATTTTTCTTTTGTACTTGATTTTTGTTTTGACAATTTCCCCACTTTAAATTTATACAAAATTCAGTATAAATAACACCTGCCTCTACATTTTATTTCTCTTCCAAATGAGATTAACATTTCAGACTACTTCAGTTATGTCTACATGGGTCCTCATTTTCTATTTATGAGACCAGCAACTTAAGTCCTAGTGGATCAAAAGGAGCATCTGCCATGATCTGTCTTTCCTTCTCTTTTTAGCAAAACTCAATAGTGTTTACACTCAGTCTCCAATTTCTCTCCCCACTTTCTTCTCTTGGACTTGCCCTAATCAGGCTTTCCTCCCCCACCACTTTATGAACAGTGCTGTTGTCAGGGCACCAATGACCTCGATGCTGCTCAGTCCAAAAGCTCATTCTCATTCTCACCTTACTTGGTCGAACTGCAGCATTGCACATAGCTGGCCACTTCCTCTTTTAAATTCTTTACCTGGCTTCTAGAACCCACTCTTTTTGTTCTCTTTAGCCAACATTCACTCAACAAATATTTATTGAACGTGTGCTAGATGTTAAGTATCATTTGGAATGCTGAAGACTTCTGACCTCACCAACTGTTCCCTCTTATTCTGCTGTGCAGAATCCCTTTTCTTTTAATACTGAGTTCTGAAAAGCTACAACATTGGACTCTTCATATATCTACATTCACTCCAATGGTGATTTTAACCAGGTTTTTGTGCCATCTATATACTTGTAACTCCTGAAGTTTTATCTATAACCTGGATTTCTCCCCATAAGTTCAGACTCATTTGGCTAACTGCCTTAGGCTTTTTAATTAACAAGTCTAAAAGCCACCTGCCCTCAGTGTGCTCCTCCCTCAGTTTCATCCATCACAGCAAGTGGCATTCCTACTCTCCCAATTACTGGAGCCAGTCAATTGAGAGTCATCCTGTTGTTTCTCTTTCCCTCACAACCTAAATCCAATCCATCGGGAAATCCTGCTAATGCTGCATTTATTATATAGCCAAAACCCAACCTCTTCTCAATACTTCCCCCACTAGTAAGCTGGATAAGGCCCACACCCTTTCTCATTTGAATTACTGCTAGAGTCTCTTTATTGGTCTCCCTGTTCTTGCTCTTTTATTCCTTCTTCAATCTATTCCTAAAACATAGGTCACAATGGTCTTCCTAATGTGTTATGTCAAATTACATCACTCCTCTGCTTGCCATTTCACTCAGAATCAAAGTCCTGGCTTTACTGTGACCTAAGGTTCTGTGTGATCCTGCTTCCTGCCCTCACTCCCTGCCCTTATCCTGAACTCCTCTCCTACTACTTTTCTCCTCACTTGCTTCACTCCACCTACACTGGTCCCTTGCTGTTCTTCAAACATGCTCCTACCTCAGAGCTTTGCAATTGCTTTTCCTTCTGCTGAAATCCACATGGTTCACTTTCTCACCTCCTTCAGGTCTTTTTAAATTATGTTCTCAGTGAGGCTCTCCATGACCATGCTGTCTAAAATTACAAATGATTCCAAATTGCCAAACAGCTCCCAGGACTCCCTATTCTCTTTTCTTCTAAAGCATTTGTCACCATGCCTGCTTTAGCGCTTGTCTATTTTATTCACTGCTACATCCCCCAAATGTAGAACAGTGCCTGGCACACAGAGCTCAATTCAATTTGTTGAATGAACCAAAAGAACAGAGGCCAGCATAATGGAGAATAGGGAACAACAGATCTCATCTAAATAAAGAGAGCAGACAAAGCCCTTCCTCCTTCCCACTCTTTTACGAACAAAGATCCCAGGACAGCTGAAATGCCAAAATATGCTAAGTTTCATAAGGTCTTAGTTTCATATCTCATTAACTCAACATATATTGTTAGCATACTAATCAAATATGTGCAAGTCAAGCCATAACACATATAATTAGAATAACTATAAAATTTGTGTAAAACTCCTACTTTTACCTAACTTTTTATGGTTTTTTGGTATATCTTCTTCAGATTTTTTTCTATTGCAATTAAATACTGATATGACCTGATCAAATTCAATAAGCAATTGATTGAGGCTTAATAATTACCACTTTTAGTACAATTTCAGTCCATTTATGAGACATAAGTTGATTATCACTGATATCTAGAATTTTGTATTGTTTCCTCTCCTACTTATTTTTTACAAATTGATGTCCAAAAACAATAAATCAACCAAAGCTGCTGTACAACTCTGGCAGTGTTGATTACACTGGACTGTATGGCAGGTACCAACTTAGCTGACAAACCAAAGTCCAACTCAGCAGTCCAAAGGCAGTTTATTAGTGGTATAATACACAAAAGTGTATGGTGTTTTTGCAAGTCAAGCAGATACCAAAATCACTATGAAATTATCTACTACTTGAATTATACCAACAGTTGCTTCCAGTTTTCCTGCTTTCCCACCGATGGAGCCAATGCAATGATCTGTATGATCTAGCACTTCCTTGATATGCCTAGAAATTGTGCTATCACTGCCTTCATTTATCTCTTTGACTTCATTTAATGTTCATCATAGGAACATCACCACTAGGTTAACCCTATGAGGAGCGCCTTACTATTCTGATGTTAAAACTGTAAAAACAGTTGCTTAGAAACCTTAGGTAACTTGCCCAAGGTCACATAGCTATGGCAGGATGTAGCAGGATCCAAATTCGTTCACAAGTAAAAGTAGAAGAAAGCACAGCATTAGTACTCAACAAGTGTGAAAGATGTTAAATGTTACTACCCACTATGTAAAACTTTTTATTGTTCACAGAATATTTTATTCTATTTTTATGACATCAGCAATGTAATTAGACAATCAAAATAATAACACAATGATAATGTGTACCTTGTCCATCCAAAATAACTTATCACCTGTCCAGATATCTCTAAACTTCAAAATATTCAAATAAATAAGAATTTAATTTGGAACTTGTGTTCTTTTTCATTCAAGAAAAAAATTTTTAAAAATGAACCTTTAAAGGATTATCCTCCACATTCTCCCAACTTCTCAAAGCCATATTGATTTAAAACTGATCTAAATTATGTTTCTTTCATATTGAAATAACGAAGAATTGCCAATTCTAGTGAAATAAGGGTCTCTAAAACCAAGTTATGATGAATAAGTAGATAAAGTACATTTCTGCCACTTCTTGTTTGAAAGAAATTAAGGCATTACTAGGAAGCTGCTAACATATATAAAACGGGTTACAAAACTGCCAAAGCTCTTATTCATAAATTATCACTCTAACACAAAACTTAAGAACTATTATTTTGCCATAACAAGGATAATTTTTAAAAAATTAGCACTTCACAAAGAGTTTTCACATATTTTAGCTTATTAGTGATCCTCATAACAGAGCTGTGAGATAAAATGAACAAAACGTTACTATTCTCATTTTCACTCCCAAAAACTAAGGTGTAGGGACTTGCCCCAAATCACAAAGTCACTAATTCTGTCTTCAAATCATCCAGTCCCCCCCCACCCTCCGCCCACTCATTTCAGGCCATCTCCATTGCACAGACCCCACCTCCCTTCCCAGGCCACCTGCTCGCAGAACACAGACCGCCAGGATGCCTGGGACCCTGAAAGGCAGATGGGGCTGTCCTGAAAAGATGACCAAAAGGAGAGGAGGAGAAACAAAGATCGCCTGATTCCCCATTGACCTGCTCTAAAGGAATGTTTCTAGGAAGGAGCTACCCACTAGCGCGGGGATCGAATCTAGCCGGCTCGGGTGAGCTTCCCGGGGTGCTCCCCCGCTTCCCCGTCCCCCCGACACCCGCCACCACCTGTCATTTAGGTCTCTGCCAGCCACCGCCCAGGGACAGAACATCTCGGCTCCTCTCTCGGCCGAGATGAAGGAGGCCTTTGCTCCAGCCACCAGGACTTACCTGCCGGGTCATGAGAGATTTGATTTTCTGCATGTCGGAAGAGAATGGCGCTTCCCCGGCCGCAAAGAGCTAACAAATCACACCGAAGCCCCAGACAGCTGGCTCCAACACAGGGAAGCCATAGTGAGTGGTCACGTGAGCCGCTGGCCGGGGCAGCCTTCCTTTCGCAGGGCATGCTGGGAAGCGTGGTCTTCCGGCGGCGGGGGAGGCCCGCGCGGGACCACATCTCCCAGCAGGCACCGCGGCGGCGCCCGGCTCCCCGGCGCGTCCGATTGGTCTGAGCGACCGCGCGACCGTCAGGCTTTCCGGTGATGGCTCCGAGGTGGCCAGCCTCTGAGCTGGGTGTAGAAGCGGACTGACACATGCCCTCTGGGAGTGTGAGGGAGGAGCCCCACCTGGTCTAGAGGGGCGGCGGGTGAAGGAGCTCAGGGAAGGACTCTCGGAGCGGTAACCTGAGAGCTTGCGGCGCGGGTGGCGCAGCCTTGGCCCCAGGAGAGGTGCGTGTGGTCCGAGGCGCCCCAGGCGGCTGGCCAAAGTTACGACTCTTCTTCCTCAGGCTTGGCATCCCGGCCAAAGCCCAAAAATCCAAGGGTTTTGACTGACCCCCACCTATCCTTGACTCCCTGTGAAACCCAAGGCGAATTGAGACAGAAAATAGAACAATAGTAATGAGTTAACCCATGTCACTTTATATCCTTCTTTTCAACTTTTAGCAGTTTAGTTAACTTGGGGGAAATGGTAGGGGAGTCGTTGAGGGCCCAATTTTAAAAGGACTTTCAAATTATGAGAATATGAGAAAAGTGACCCCGATCCCAAATACTAGTTAACATTTATTGAAAGCTTACATGTGAGGAACTCTAATAGTTTTACATGTACCATTTATTCACATGAGCATCCTACAGGGTTATTACTATTATCTCCATTTTAAAAATGAGGAAACAGGAGTCTATTACCATTATTACCTTTTTTTTTTTTTTTGCCATACTGCGGTTTGAACGCAGGGGCATTCTACCTCCGAGCTACACGCCCAGCCCTATTTTTTTAAATTATTATTATTCTTTATTTTGAAACAGGGTCTCACTAAGTTGCAGAGGGCCTCACTAAGTAGCTGAGGCTGGCCGCGAACCCGGATCCTCCGGTCTCAGCCTCCCAAGTACTACCATTTTTAAGACATTTTAGAGCCAGACATGGTGACGCACACCTGTAATCCCAGTATTTGGGAGGCTGAAACAGAAGGATTGCAGGTTCCAAGCCAGCCTCAGAAATTTATCAAGGCCCTCAGCAACTTAGTGAGACCCTATTTCGAAATAAAAAGGGCCAGGGATGTGGCTCAATGGCAGAATGCCCCTGGGTTCAATCCCAGTACTACTACTACTACTACTACTACTAATAATAATAATAATAATAATAAAACATATGGAGAAATTAGAGAATGTGCCTAAGATGTGCAGATGTACTGCAGATATTAAGGCAAAAACTGAACAGATAATTATTCAGATATTTTAAGTAAGGGTTTCATGTGTTGAAAGATTGAGTTCTAAAGTATCATACCAATGACATTACATTTACTTTAAGATTTATTTATTAGAAAAAAAATGACACAGATCCAGGTTTGCAAGTGCATTGCCAGGGCAACTAAAAAATGTTAGAATACGCCGATCTCATGAAAAATATTAGTCAAGCTGAGCCTGATGGCACACACCTGTAATCCTAGTACTTGAGAGGCTGAGACAAGAGGATTGATTGTAGGTTCAAAGCCAGCCTCAGCAATTTGAAGCTCTCAGCAACTTAGACCCTGTTTCCAAATAAAAAAAATATGAAAGGGCTGGGGATATCGCTTGGAGGTAGAATGCCCCTGGGTTCAGTCCCCAGCATCATAATTAATTATCTAATTAATTAAAAGAGAAAAATATTAGTCAAACAATAGAATGGGTGGCAAAGACAGTAAAAATAATACAGGTGTTTCACAAATGACTGAAGTTTGGGGGACACTAATAGAGAAGTTATTTTTATTTCTGAAATTATAAAAGTAACAGAGACTTGTTACTTTTTAAAAATGAGGCTATAGTATTTGATTTAGGGTTTTGTAAGGATAAATAAGATGATATAAGAGAATGCAACTTATAAATTGTAAAGCACCATAGCATTATGAGGAGTTATTAGTTATAAGTCTGCCTACTCCTCTGTTCCTACACAACCACTTTATGCATACTTCTATCACCACCACTGTGCTTAGCAGTTCCTTTTAAAATTATATGTTTACCTACACACATCTCTGACTTCATTATTTCTAACCCCTTAAAAAATTCCCAACAATTTAGGGCAATTCTAGTTTAGTTCATTCTTTATTTAATCTAATCTTAATTGTTAGACTGTTCTTCTTGTATGGAAAGCTTCAATATTTAGAAGTTCCTGAAAACATCAAAAGAACAGGAACTACCAACTATATCAGTATATAAAATAAAACCCAGTTCAAGAAACATTTATTGATTATTGAGCACAAGGCAACACTACATTAAGCACTTTATATTACTGAGGCATGGTTGTGGTCCTCAAGGAGTTTACAATTTAGTTAAGCATCATATCTTAGGGATGATTTAATTCCAGTAGTTCTCCACCTGACTATTCAGATTCACTTGAGGAATATGCTGATGTTATTGTTATTATTTTCTTTCGGGTTGTTGGTTTAAGATCTTCAGTGATTCTTATAGGTAGCCCAGCTCTACCATTTCAAATCCATTCCTTAGAGATGAGGAAAATTATGCATATAAGGCTTAGGAGCCACACATTTCATTAGAGCTCAATCCAGGACTAGAACCCAGAATCAGTCCCTGTATTTTCTCCCTCATACACTTATATACACAAAGGTAAGGGTGATCAAATAAACATTTTTATCCAGTATATTTGCTTTATTCTATGGGCCAAAATTGGAAAATGGATGTTTTGCATATTATTTCAACACTGAAAAGCAAGAAAGCATTAAAACTTTTTTCTCTAAAACTCCACATTTAGCCAGGCGTGGTGGCTCATGCTTGTAATCCCAGTACTTGGGAGGCTGAGATAGGAGGATCCCAGGTTTGCAGCCAGCCTCAGCTACTTAGTGAGGCCCTCTGCAACTTAGTGAGACCCTGTTTCAAAATAAACAATAAAAAATAGGGCAGGGGGTATAGCTCAGAGGTAGAATGCCCCTGGGTTCAATCCCCAGTACTGCAAAAATAAATAAATAAATAAATAAATAAATACA
>PVJS01021032.1:0-31939 GCA_004027185.1 Glis glis
TACAATTCTGTGTTATATATGTGCCTAGTGCTTTGTTGGCACTCAATAAATTTTAATTAACAAAATTGATAATCATATAGTGGAGGCATATTTTTCTTCCAAGCTTGATATAGGATGTGACTATATACTAATGAGACTCGGTAACCCAAGCCAGACATGAAAATTCGTCTCATTACTTTATAGTCATGCCATGTATGTTATTTTAACCATAAAATGACAATAAAAATGATTTTTAAAATAAAAAAAAAAGAGAACCTACTGCTAGAAGCATAGCTGTCTGATGGCCTCCAGCTGTTGTACCTTTAGCTCCACTGCAGTATTCACTCTGAAGCCAAGATCCCCACCTCTCCCTCTCCCCTCTGACCCTTATGCTGCTCCCAGGCAATGACTAAGCACAGAAGGTACTGTAGAGCTAGGCCAGCTCCCACAATGTGGGGTTTCTCTAATGGGGAACTTTTGCTTAAGGGCTCCCTACCAGCCTGGCCAAGACTCTCAGAACTGCACTGTGGCTTGAGACTTTCTGTCTGATTCTCTTTCCTTCACCAGCTGAAAACACTCTGTCTACTCCTACTCCTTTCGCCTTTACTCTACATAGATGTTTCTAAACAACAACAAAGGTTCTTATATGTGTTACCCCCTTTTGGTACTTGCTTCTCAGAAGACCTGAACTGACACAATAGTTTAAGTTTACTAAGAATAAAGGAACCGTGAGGCTCCCCTCAGAGAATCTCACACCTAAACCACCCCTGGGAGACAGAAATCTAGTTGATCCTTGGGGTTTTCCACGATTATACGACCCACCCAGGGTTTAACGGCCCTCACAATTAGACATTTTATTCCTGATTTACCCACCTCCCTTGGGACATATGTTCCATTCTAACTTCCAGAACATCTTTTACTAACATTTCATATAATTAAATTAAATTAAACTTCCCATAAAAACCGGATTGAACTAAAAATAGTGAAAACTCTATCCATAAGAATTTTATTTTGAATTGAGTGTATTTTCAACTTAAATAATCATAGTCTCCTCTTTGCGCCCCAGGGGCACAAGCATTTCAGGCAGACATCGGTCTCCTCCGGAGTACACCGCTCATCTACCCTCTCAGGAGAATTCGCCTTTCCTGCTGCAAGCAGCTTCTTCCAGCTGCCAGTAGAATATTTGGATGACATTGCCTCAAAGTCAACACATAAGAATTCAAGTCAAGGGAGGCAGTCTGGCACAGCAGTTAAGCGCACAGGCTCTCTATTCCTACACACTCAGGTCTGAATCCTGGATCCACTAGATGCTCACACCGGGTTATCTTAGGAATGTATTTTTCCCCCTCTCTCTGATCCTTAGCTTTCTGATTTGTAAACTGAGTATAATAATAGTACCTACTTCATACATTTGTTGTGAGGACTGTTGTTATCTGCCAAAGCAGATAAAGCACAAAGCACAATTCTTGGCATGTACTGACTACTCAGTAACTGGAAATTATTTATTTATGTCATCATTGTTAGCAGGAGCATCTGCTCTGGAAGTGGACAGAGTTCTTATCCATACTTGGAAAAGCCAGTGGTCATATAAAATTATCTGGCCTCTTTTTTGACTAGAAAACTGAGAAGCTATGTAAGTGGCCACACATTAAGGCTCAGCCTTCAGTCACAGCAGCAAAGGGGAAGCTGGCCTCTCTCTGAATAAGGGACAGACAGCTGGAGAGGGCCAAAAGAGGGATTACCAGAAGATTACGATGGTCAGGGGAAAGCTGAAATAACTATTTTAACAGACGATTTGTGCTCCAATTACCATCTAAATGTTCATGGTAAATAAGAATCCATAAAAAGACATCTGTAAACCTCGAACTTTAGTGACTGGAGCTTTGCATGGTTCATTAGCACATACTCCTTTGCCCAACTATGACGTCACTTATCAGCACAGACATTCTCTTTTCAAAGTCTATTCCCCAGGAGTTGGGACGAGTGCCCTGTGATGAAATTTTGTAAAATCATTACAGTCACAGACCTCCTCCCATGGGTGCAGGAACATCTAATTAAGTGAATATCTTCCACCGTGTTCTGTCACCTACCCTTGCATTCCTCTTTTAAGGTAAGTTGCTAACTATAAATTAGTAGGTGACAATTCACAGGGAAAGACTGGTGTGCTAAATGTAAATGATCAGCTGTATGGAAAGGGCTAAATCCGGGATCTGCACTCCAGACTTGTTCTGTCCAATAGAATTATCATCTGAATCACAAATACAAGTACCATTTGTAATTTTAGAATTTCTACTAACTGCAAGAATAAAAATATTATATTAAATAATAATATAATTAATTAGCAATATAGCTAAAACTTGTTTCGATATATAATTATATAAAATTATTGAGATTTTTAATACTAAATTTCAAAATCCCATGTATATTTTACAATTGGAGCACATCTCAATGCATACTAGCCACATTTCAAGTGTCAAAATGTTGCTAGTGCCTACCAAAATCAGATAGTGCATTTTAATGGGATTAGACTGGGAAATGGTAGGATTATGTAAAAGACCAGGTCACTGTCACAGATGTTTGTCAGTTTTAGCTGCCTAGCATTTTTTGAACACTCTTCATTTGTTAAGGAAACTTTCACATTATGAGTCTCATTTCATGAAGATAGAAGAGAGAACTTACTTTCCCAGCTTCTCCATTTGGCTAATGCCCTGGAGGGAATCAGAAACAGCCACATGAGATTTGGATTATGAAGAGAAAAGCATGAAGAAAGTGGTGCTATATATAGGGAATCAGTTTCCTGGCAAAGGTGATGATGAAGGCATCAAGCCTTCATGAGCACCAACTGGAGTGATCTGATATCTACTACTCAAAATCTATGTGTGCATTGTATGATTTGCTTTAACTATGGCCTTTAGCAGATAAAGTGGGGCCTTATGAAGCTATTCCAATTTTGGATAATGTTTCTATTTAGTTTTCAAACCTGGCTTTCTGGTATTTCCAGAGATTCTGTGAGCTACCTAATATCCTTTAATAATTTTTTTTGATACTTACACTAGTGATATGGTTTGGATCTGAAATGTCCCCCAAAGGTCCATGTATTAAAGGGTTGGTTCCCAGCCAGTGGCACTACTAGGAAGTGGTAGAGCCTTAAGAAGGTGGGGCCTAGTGGAAGAAAGGCCATTCGAGGTCTGTCTTAGAAGGGAATATTGGGATGCTGTCTCTTTCTCTCTCTTGACTTATAGCTCCATGAGGTAAACAGCTTAGCTCCACCACATGTTCCCCACTAGGATGTTCCATTTTGCCTCAGGACCAAAATCAGTGCAGCCAACCGACCATGGACTAAAACCTCTGAAACCATGAGCCAAAATTAACCTTTTCTCCTTAAAAGTTAATTATCTCAAGTATTTTGTCAGTAATAGAAAGCTAGCTAAGTCAACTTCATTATGTGGCCCCTCAACCTTGGACCTTCAGAACCATCAGCCAAAATAAACCTCTTACCTTTAATATTTTCCTAGTCTGTGATACTGAATTAGCAACAGAAAATGGGATTATAAGAGAGTCTTTGCTCACATGTCACTGTCTCAATTAGGCATTCTTTGACCATTCTAAAGTCATACTCCCAACAAATACAGAATTCTCAGTCTTTCTTATCGTGTGCTACTTTGTCTTTTAATGCAGTATTAATTTTAATAAAGATTTCTTAATTGAAATAATTGCAGATTCACATATAGTTGAAAGGAGCAACACAGAGGGATCCCATGTGCCCTTCACCCAATTTCCTCCAGTGGTGACACCTTTTATAACTATAGAACATTATCACAACAAGAATATCAACAATGATACAGTCAAGATATAGAACATTTCTATCATCTCAAGGATTCTTCAAATTTTCCTTTTATAGCCACACCCATCTCCCTTTTATGCTCCCCACCCCAAACTTCACCCTTGGCAACCACTGATCTGTTCTCCGTGTGTATAATTTTGTAACTTCAAGAATGTTTGTAAATGGAATCATACAATATATAATTTTTGAGGACTGTTTTTTTTCATTCAGTATAATTCTCTGTAGATTCAGGCAAGATGTCGTGTGTATAAATAGTCCATTAATTTCCATTGCTAAATAGTAATCCATGGACTTATACTGCTCTTCCCCTAGGTTTTTTAAGGTAGAAACCTAGATTATTGATTGGAGTCTCATCTAATGTATGCATTTTAGTATTGTAAGTTTCCCTATAGGTAATACATTAGCTGTATCTCACATATTTTAATGTTATTTTCTTTATTCTACAGTCTGATACATTTTTTAAATTTCCCATGAAACTTACTGTTTGACTCATGAATTGTTTAAAGTGTACTGCTTACTGTTTTGTTTCCAACAATTCAGAGATTTTCCTGTCCTCTTTCTTCTATTAACATCATTTGTTTCCATTATGGTTGAATAACATAATCTATATGATTTCAATTTCTTGAAATTTGTTGTTTGGTTCACAGTCAAGGATATGGTCTATCTTTGTATTTACGCTGTGATTGTGTTTTCTGCTGTTGTTGGGTAAAATGTTCCATAAATGTCAACTAAATACTTTTGGTTAAGGTACTTGGTTGAGTTCTTCTATATCCTGCTAATTCCCTGTCTAGTTATTCTATCAATTATTGACAGGAAGATGCTGAGGTCTCCAACTATAATAGTGGGTTAATCAATTTCTCCTTTCAGTCCCATCAGTTTTTAACATTAAGAATTTACAGCTCTATTGTTTGATACATGTATACTTAGGATTGTTGTGTTTTCTTGGTGGGTTGAACCTGTATCACTATGCAATACCCCTCTCTATTTTCAGCAATTCTCTTTGCTTTGCAGTCTATTTTATTAGATATTGCTACAGCTACTCCTGATTTACCTTCATTAATCATTGCAATCGTATACATTTTTTCTATCCTTTTACTTTCAATCTACCTATATAATTGGACTTTAAATAAGTTTCCTGGAGACAGCATGTTGCTAGATCATGTTTTGGAATCTCCCTCCCCAATCTCTATATAGTAATTAGTATATTTACTGATATCTTAGGACTTATGCATTCCACTTCATTTTTTGCTATTTGTTATATTTTTGGTTTCTCTGTTTTCTTCTCACCTTCTGTTGGATTACTTAAAGTTTTTTAGAGCCGGGCGTGGTGGCGCACGCTTGTAATCCCAGTACTTTGGGAGGCGGAGACCGGAGGATCCGGGTTCGCGGCCAGCCTCAGCTCTCTCTCTCTCTCTCTCTCTCTCTTCCTGTCTCTCTCTCTCTCTCTCTCTCTCTCTCTCTCTCTACTTAGTGAGGCCCTCCGCAATTTCGTGAGACTGGGTTTCAAAATAAAGTATAAAAAATAGGGCCAGGGGTGTAGCATGGAGGTAGAACGCCCCTGCGTTCAATCCCCGGTACCGCAAAAAAAAAAAAAAAAAAAGTTTTTTAGGATTCTGCTTTATCTATTGTGTCTTTGAGTTTTTCTCTTCATATAGCTTTTTTAGTAATTACTCTAGGAATTACACTATACATATATAATTTATCATAGTCTACTGATACCATCCTTTTACCAGTTCAAGTGAAATATAGAAATCTTACCTCTCTTTACCCTCCTCAATTATAATTGATTTAAAGATTTTCTCTGTCTACATTTAGAATTACATCAGACTTGTTATAAATTTTGCTTCAACTGTTAAACATATTTTAGAAACTCAAAGGGAGAAGAAAGGCTTATTATTTTTACTCATATTTTTGACACTGTAATGTTTTCCCTACCTAATGTTCCAAGTTTCTCATTTTGTCATTTCCTTTCTATTTAGAAAATTTCCGCCGGGCATGGTGGCACACGCTTGTAATCCCAGTACTTTGGGAGGCGGAGACCGGAGGATCCGGGTTCGCGGCCAGCCTCAGCTCTCTCTCTCTCCCTGTTTCTCTCTCTCTCTCTCTCTCTCTCTTTCTCTCTCTTTCTCTCTCTCCTTAAGATGCCCTGGGCAACTTCGTGAGACCCGGTTTCAAAATAAAGTATAAAAAATAGGGCCGGGGGTGTAGCGCAGAGGTAGAACGCCCCTGGGTTCAATCCCCGGTACCGCAAAAAAAAAAAAAAAAAAGAAAAGAAAATTTCCTTTAGCCATTTTTTTTAGAATAGGTCTGCTGGCGACAAATTCTCGTTTTCCTTGATCTGAGAATATCTTCATTTCTCCTTAATTTCTAAAGAATATTTTCACTGGATACAGGATTCTGGAGTGACAGTTCTTTTCTTCCATACTTGAAAAATATTATGCCTCTTCCTTTTGGCCTTTGTGGTTTCTGATGAGAAGTCTGCTGTCATTTGGATTGTTGTTCTTTATATATAAGGTTCCACTTTTCTCTGGTCACTTTTAAGATTTTTTCTTTGTTTTTAGTTTTCAGAAGTTTAATTATGATGTATTGCCATAGATTCCTTTAGACTAGTCCTGTTTGAAGATCATTCAGCATTTTGAATCTGTAGGTTTACATCTCTTACCAAGTTTTCAACCTTACCAAGTTTTCAAGTACTTTATCATACTCATCAAGAACTCTAATGACAGCAATATTAGCTTATTTGTTATAGTTGCATGGGTCTCCAAGGCTCTCTTCTCCTCCTCCTCCTCTTCTTTTTTGAGATTATTTCTTATTGTTCTATTTTCCAACTCACTGATTCCTTCCTGTAATCCTTTCATTCCACTCTTAAGCATATTCACTGAGCTTTTTATTTTGTTTATACTATTTTTCAATACTAAATTTCTATTTGGTTCTTCTTTATTATGCCTTTCATTTCTTTACAGGGACTTTTTTTCCTTTGTTTTAAATATATTCATAATTTCTCACTGAAGCATTTCTGTCATGACTACTTTAAAATTTTTGACAGATTTTTATAATATGATTTCATATCTAGCTACTTTGCTGGATTTGTTTTAATTCTAATATTTATTTCATCTTGGTGTTGATATCTACTGGTTATCTTTTTAATTCAGTTTGATACCTTTCTGGTTCTTGGTATGACAATTAATTTTCTATTGAAACCTAGATATTTTCATATTGTGTTATGAAACTCCAGGTCCTATACAAGCCTTCTGGTTTTATTATTGCTGTTGTTGGTGGTGGGGGGTGTTGTTTATTTAGATAGGGTCTCACTATATTGTCTAGGCTGGCCTTAAATCCTTAGGCTCAAGCGATCCTCCCTCCTCAGCCTCCTGAGTAACTGGCTCTACAGATACCTGCCACTGCACCTGGTTTAAACCTTTTGGGGTTTTTGTTCTTGTTTTTGGTACTAGAGATTAAACCCAGGGGCATTCCACTTCCAAGATACACCCTTAGCCCTTTTTATTTTTTATTTTGAAACAGGATATTGCTAAGTTGTTGAGGGTCTCACTAAGTTGCCAAGGGTAGCTTCAAACCTATGATCCTTCTGTCTCAGCCTCCCAAGTACTGGGATTACAGGCATGTGCCACCGTGGCTGGCTAAACATTTGTTTTAACTGACTTTTCCTACGCCACATTGCTCTGGCATTGGAAATGAGGGCATTGCTGCACTATTACAAGTATAGTTAAAAGTCCAGTTTGTCCACTCAGCCTTCATCAATGCCTATGGGAAGCGCTTCATTACTGCTGGGGAGAGGTGTTAAGTTTCAGCTCTCCACAGCTCCGTGACACTTCAGCAAAAGGGGAAGAGGTCACCTCAATAGCAGACAATGGAAGGAAAGTCCAGGCTTCCTACTTGAACACCATTCTGGCAAGGATGGTGGAGAACCACATTAGAGATGCATGAAGATAAAAGTCTAGGCTCCCCACTTGGCTTTTGTTAGTATAAGCAATAGAGCACAAACTTTTTTGTGGTGGTGGCTAATATAGAGTATTATTGTGTAAAAGTTTCCTGTCTAGCCACATTGTTCCTTTTCTGGTTCTTTGGCTAGAAAGAACTGGCTTTTGGGGGGACTTTTGAAGTCTACAGTCAAGATTTCTTTAGTCTTCCAGGTTGTTGACTTCCTCAGATCCAAGGAACTCACCATTGTGTCATTCCTTGAGTTCTGGTCTGACAACTTCTCTCCATCTTCAGAGTCTTCTTATATTTGCATTATAGTCATAATATTCAGGGAGATTTTTAGTTATATTTGGCAAAAGCAATAGGGAAAGGTACATCTACATTATCTTCTTGAAAGTGGGAGTAAGAGATATTACATTTCAAAACATTATTTATTCAGTGATAATATTAATTCTTTATTGTCTGTCTTCCCCTTCTAGAAACTGAGCCTCAAATGGGCATGCTTTTAGTCAAGCATGGTAGCAGATGTCTGTAATTCCAGTGACTTGGGGGGCTGATGCAGGAGGATCGTAAGTTCAATCTGGGCAATTTAGTGAGACCCTCAAAATAACAACAACAACAACAATAATGATAATAATAATAATAGGCTGGGAATGTGGTTTAGTGGTACAGCATCCTGTGTTCAGTCCCATCCCCAGTACTTCAAAAATGGGGGGCAAGCTTTAAGTCTAGCCATAGTAGCTTGTTGAATGAATTTATGAAGCCACAAAGCAAGTGCGACCAATAAAGAAATAATAAAAGAAGTTTGATTTTTTAAATTGGCACTAAGCCAGGGAGCAGCGTTCTGAAAGTGAATAGAAGGAATGAAGGAAAGTGCTACACAAGAATTAAAGATAGGAAGAAAAATTAAAATATCATCAGAGAATAATAAATAATAATGAATAAAACACACAAAGTACACAGAGATGAACTGAGGAAAGGAGATGGTATAATACAGCTAGGATTACCCACTTTTGGAGACAGATCCTGACATGGTCTACTCCCTCCCAGCCCCACCTCCATGGTCATCAAAAACTGCATGAGACATGAGAAAAAGGAGGCATGTTTCACATTAACTTTTTGGGTAGAAGAAAAAGTTTTGTCTTCTTAAATTGTCACCAACCTATTTGCCTGAATACCTTCTCATTGCCTTCCCTTCTAATCAGTCTCTTCTCAGCACTGACAACAATAGTCATAACAACAAAACATCAACATGTCTTCAAGGCACTATTAAATATGAGACATGTTTTTTCCAACAAGCCCACAAGGTGGAAAAAACAGTAGTAATTAGGACACATTAAATGAAACATTATAATACATCTATCCCTTACTTTCCTTATTCTTCCATGCCACTAAAACTCTACCCCAAACTATAAACTTAAGAAAAAAAGAAAAGAAAGAACCAGACATACAAGCTTAAGCTTTTATCTAGTTACCGCCAAATCCTACAATTCTACCATGAACCTACCCCTCCTCTGAGTCCTCTCTAACTTCTGAGGCTCTCTAGCAGCCATCAGCACCCTATTAGCCACATTCCTATTAATACTCATGTTACATCAAACATGCCCTTTTAAACACAAATTGCAGGCACAAAGTTCTAGAAATATACCACTGTCAATTTGCCAGGCAAAGGAACAGAAATTAAGAGGCTTCAATGAAAGTGGGCATTGCTGATTCTATAATTTTTTCATTTCCCACTGTTTATGACCTACAGCAAAGCAAGACTTTTCTTGACTAGTTATGGAAATAACTCTGTCCTTAATAAAACAAAGAGGTTTTAAAACTCTAGACTCTAGATTCTTTGTCTATAAAAAAGAGAAAGCAGTAGGGAGATGGATAAGATGACATCCAATACATGCTTTGCCCCTCTTGATCCAGGATATTACATAATAAAGGATTCCTCATTCTGAAAAAGGGGAGGGGGAGAGGCCCTACTTTGTAAAAGAAGTAAGCATGTTGAACGGCTGCTGAATACCTATGGTAGAAGATTTTCCAACAACCAAAAATTGAGAGACTATAGATACGACACTTGCTCTACAATGGCCCAGAACCATTTAATGTCCCTAATGGAGAAAAACTAAGACTGTGTATTCATATTTGCTTGTATCTGCATAAACGAGGTATAGAATAAAGGTCAGCAAACTACTGCCAGTGAACAATATCAGCCTGTTTTAATACAGCCCACAAGCTAAGAATGATTTTTACATTTGCAATGTCTGTATAAATTAAAAGAATAAGATTCCATAACACAGAAAGTTATTTTTATAAATTTAAATTTCAGTGTCCATAAATAAAGCTTCATTAACACACAGCCATCTTCTCTCATTTACTATTGTTTATGAGTAACTTCATGCTACAAGAACAGAGCTGAGTAGTTGTGACAGAGATTATATGGCCCATAAAGCCTAAAATATTTACTACCTGACCCTTTATTTAAAAAGTTTTTAGCTGGGAGTGGTGGCACACGCCAGTAATCCCAGTACTTGGGAGGCTGAGACAGGAGGCTTGCAGGTTCGAGGACAGCCTCAGCAAGTAATGAGACTCTCATTAACCCAGGAAGACCCTTTTTCAAAATAAAAATAAAAAAATAGGGGGCTGGGTGTGTAGCTCAGAGGTAGAATGCCCCTGGGTTCAATCTCCAGTACCACACACACACACATACACACACACACACACACACACACACACACAAATAAAAAATAAAAAAGTTTTCCAGCCTCTTCTCTTGTTGGGAACTTTCTTAGTCATCAGCTTTGAGGTCATCTCAGTGCAGTTTGTGAAGGACACAAGCTGACCACCCAAGTGGGAATTGTTTGCACACAGACAAGTTTCCAATGACCAAATGGGACCAATAATCCAGGACCCTGACATAAGCAGGGACCCTGAAAACTGCCTAGTTTTACCCCTTCCCTGATTCATCTGTGACTACCTTAATGTTTTTCCCTGACTCATCCCATGACTGCTTTGCTGTTTCCTGTGATTAATCACTTCTTACAATGTTTTGGTTAATACCTTCAGTATATATAAGACACTGGTGGAAGGAAGGTAGGAGAGCTATCTATCTCTCTCCTCCCCAGCCCCCTCAGCTGTCTTGTTTCTCCAAAAATCTTTCTGACTCTGGTGTCATTCACGCGAGAGACTTCTAATCAATCAATTGACATCAACACCATCCGCTACATTCTCTAAATCAACATTCAAGAAACTTTTTAAAATGGTTACCTATGAGAGGGAGAAGAATGAGGGTAAGAATGAGAGACCTTATTAAATATTTTTTATATTAGTTTGATTTTTGGATTACATAAATGTATTGCCTATTAAAATAGCTTTTTTTCTTTTTTGTGGTACTTTTTGTGTGGTGGTGCATGCCTGTAATCCCAATACTTGGGAGGCTGAGTCAGGAGGATTGGAGGCTCAAGGCTAGTCTCAGCAACTCAGCAAGACCCTGTCTCAAATTTTTAAAAAAATTAAAAAGGGTCTGGGGATGTAGCTCAGAGATATAATGCCCGAGTTCAATCCCGAGTACCAAAAAATAAAAATAAATGTAAAGGAAAGAGCTGGACAGAATGCCTATAAGCTCCACCATTGGAGTATCCTCTTTGCACAATATTAGCGGTAGTAGCACTGCCTTGGGTAAATTAGTTTAGACTGTTTCAATGATCTTGAGGAACAGAAGTATTGGTTCTCAGCTAAGAAGGCAACCCAATTCATTCATTTATTCCTTAATCATTTACTGAGTATTTCCTCTGTCCTAGGAATGATATGCTAGGCTTTAGGGATGAGAAAAAATTAGAAGGATGAGACATAATACCATTCTCCATGGAACCCATAATATACTAATTCTGCTTAGTCTGACATTATCACAATGCCTGAGAGTTGGCTTGAAGTGTCCTCTTTCCTTCTTCTGTATCTGAAACCCTTAGTTAGCTTCAAGTTTCTTCATCCTTGACCTCTTTAAGTTTGCTCATCTATTCCTTTATCTTCTCCATAGTGCTGACTTTGTAAAGAAAGGGTACCAGACTGCCAGAGATCTTTCGGAGCACTATTAATTCTAATAACGGGGAGGGGGGATCAGTATGTCCCTTTTTATGGACATTACACATCTATTAATGAGGCCCAAGATTGCTTTAGATTGTTTTGCTGTCATACCACAATGGTTGCCCAATCAACTGCAAACTCACTTAGGTGCAAATTTATCATTTTAGCTACAAGATGCATGATATGGAAGCCTTTGTACATTGCTTTTCTGAAATCAATATGCCCTTTGTGTATGGGATTTCCCAGTAAATCAAGCTACTGACCCCACCCCAAAAGGAAGCAAATCAGTATGGCAGAATTTCTTTATAGTGAACAAAGTTGACCCTTATTGATTACCACTTTTTGTTTTAAATGGTCACACATCAAAAGTTTTAGAATTTTCCAAACTGTTTTTACAGATAGGGTAACATAAAATCACTCTATTGTTTCTATACTTTACCTTTTTTCCCTTTTTAAAATGACCTTTCACTTACATTTGATTCGGTTAATAGCTTATACCTTACTGACACCTTTCTTAACACACTTGTAGATGATGCAGAAAGATTCTTTCATTGCTTTCTTCTTTTACCCTCAATCCAACCAATGAAGGGAAAATTCAGTATAAATTATGAACCATCAACATGATGGAATAGTGTATTATGTTATTCTGACTGTCACTTAAGAAAGTGAAAACATATTTATTACATACTAGTAAAGGCAGAATAGAGAGTGATAAGCAAATCAATTATAACTTCATCAATGTTTTGGGGATGTGGAACAGGCCTGGAAGGGAATGCGTAGAAACATTAAGTAAATGTGGGTAATTATTTTCTCTTTTCAAAGTTTTTTTAAACATTATATCTTTTTTTTCTTCTTAGAAGAAATTAAGGGTACTTACTAAGAGAGATGATTAGCTAATACTAATGTCTTATTTTGCATTTACTGTTCACATTGCTATTACATTATTGCCCAATCCTCAAAACTGGCTGGTGATAAAGACAGATGATGGATTACAGTTTCTATTTTAGACATATGCAAATGTAACTATTCCTTTCACATCCAGAGAAATAAATAACAACAGCAACAACCATAATATAGTCAAGTTCATTTTTTCTTTCTTTCTTTTTTGGCAGGGTACTAGGGATTGAACCCCCAGGGGCATTCTGCCTCTGGGCTATACCCCCAGCCCTGCTTTATTGGTTTTTTTTTGAAAGAGGGTCTCACTAAGTTGCAGAGGGTCTCCTAAATTGCTGAGGCTGGCCTCAAACCTGCAATCCTCCTGTCTCAGCCTCCCAAGTACTAGGATTACAGGTATTACTAAGATTACCTGTGTGTGCTACCACATCTGGCTAGTCTAGTTATTTTGAAGAATTTTTGCTTCTAACCCTAATAATCCTTTTTTTTAAAAAAAAAGTACAATACCCCCCCACACACACACACACACTCACACTCTCTAACCAGGTAATTTTCTTGAGAGTTCCCACATGCTCCTGTCCCTTCCTACAACCAATGTAATCCAAGGTGGGCTAATCACACTTTCCTTGGCATTTATTATATTGAAGCTGGGAAAGAAATTCAGTACCTCTCTGATGGCAAAGCTGTGTCACAGATATAAGAAATAGAAGCTGCTGGTAACCAAGTTTTCAGCCACGTGAAAGAAGACAGTCAGAAAATGAAGCAGCCCAGAGAGTAGCAGAGTTTATGGATGGAAAGGGACAGTTGTAACATTGAAGACCTTGGTGTCAATAATCCCTGAGTCTCAATTTTACCACTTTCTGAGGGCTATCTGAAGCAATAAATTTCCACTTTGATTGCCTAAGTTGGCCTGAGCTGGGTTTCTATCACTTGAAATAAAAAGGACATTCCTAATATACCAAATATTATTATTTCTATTGTACACAAAGGAAACCTAAAGTATAGAAAAATTAGGATAGACTACACCGTCAGTAAGATTTGGTTTTAAAGCATATGTTTTTTTCTATAAAGACAAGCTATATTGCATAAGAAGGAAAAGGAGGTAAAGGAAAAAAGATATAAAATAGATAAATCAGAACAACAAAGCAGAAATATGGCAAATGGAGAAAAATGCCATAAAAATACCAGATAGAGTAACAGTATTTATATCAATTGAAACTGAGGAAAGATCAAGTTTTCTGTATTAAGTTAGGAAACAAAACTCTTGAGAATATTTAGTAACAACTGATTCCATCTTAGTGTTTTCTGTTTTCTTGGTACTTCATATAGTATCCAGGTATAACTTAACTGGGTCTCTGCTTCTGTGTCTCTCGAATGAGCCTCTCCTGAGAGCATGATACAACATGGTAGCTTGCTTCATAAGAAAAAACAAGCAAGAAGGCAAAGAAGAGTGAGTGAGAGAGAGATCAATTGATCTAGCAAGATAAGTCATAGACTTTTATAATCCTTATGAAGTGACTTCCCATATGTTTTGTCATATTTTTTATTTTATTTATTTATTTTTTTGCGGTACTGGGGATTGAACCCAGAGGCATTCTACCTCCAAGCTCTACCCCCAGCCCCATTTTTTGTTCTTTATTTGTGTGTGTGTGTGTGTGTGTGTGTGTGTGTGTGTGTGTGGTACTGGGGATTGAACCCAGAGGCATTCTACCTCCGAGCTATACCCCCAGCCCTATTTTTTTGTTGTTGTTCTTTATTTTGAACCAGGGTCTCACTAAATTGCGGAGGGCCTCACTAAGTAGCTGAGGCTGGCCGCAAACCTGGATCCTCTGGTCTTGTGTTATTTAGAAGCAAATCGCTAGGTCCAGCCCACACTCAAGGATTACCCAAAGGCATAAGTAACTCGGAGGCAGGGATCAGTGGGAGCCTGTCATTTGTTGCCTAACATACTAATGGTACTTGAAATAATGATGCATCTCACAATTGAAATCTTAGATTCATTTAAGTATAGTAGGAAATGCTCAGTAAATATCTTTAGAATGATCAGAATGAATTAAAAAGATAAAGTGATCCTATTCTTTCTGATATAATCAATTACAATTTTCCTGCTATGTTATCAATATTTCTAAATGCTTCTGATCATATCTGTGGCTGTACCAACTACCCTCACATTGATTTTCTAAAAGTACAAAATCACGAAAACAATATAATTAACCTGGAAGTTCACTGTGATATTATGTGATGGCAGAAAATACCAGCATCTTCTTTTTTCAATTGATCTAGCAAGGATAATGTAATGTAATATTGACATATGCACCCTCAATAAACAAATCAACATTCCCATCTCAAACTCATTCAAGTGGATAAGCAAGTCAGATGTTAAGCCATTACCTGACAACATGCAACCTCTTCCCAAAACCACATAGTGCCATTGCAATATTTAGCCCAGTAAGAAGTGGTAAGAATCCCACCCCCCTTTGCTTGTTCTAACTTTTGGTATCACTGTTTACACATGCACTGACCCCTGCCTAGCTTTCTGTGCCACCTTAGGTCAAAGACTTTAATGAAGGAAAGTTCGTGTGATGGCTATCCACACCAAGCCTATAAGTGACAAGATGCCATGGTTAGCCTCTTTCTCATACTATGAGTTTACAGAGGGAAGAGGGATGCAAGATGTGGGAAAAATCAAAGAACCATTTTTTTCAATGTGAGGAGACAAACACTGGCCCCTTTTCTTTCCTTTTTTTTTAAACCAAAAAGCATACTGTGATAACCCTATCTGGATGAAGAAAAAAAAAACCAGTTTGACTACAGAAATATTACAGAGAGAACTCTAGCGGAGAATAGAAGCAAAAATATTTTTATCCTAATTGGTACCATTCTAGTACTCTGATACTTCTTATAGAGCTATTTTATTTTGCTTTTACAAGAAAATATACTGTCTTTGTAAAGAAATGACAAAGCTGGCATGTGTGATACGTGGTGTCTCTGGACTAGATGTTCTTCCAAGGAAGTCTCCCCCCTTTGTATGCAAAAAAAGGGTCTGTTTTGGAGAAGCACCAGGGAAGTGACAAAAATATATAATACATGAAGTACAATATTTGGCCACATTTTACACAGGGCCATGAGAAAGATACAAAAAAAAGCCTAGTGTAGCTGACTTCAAAAGGTTTAAGAAGACAGATAAACTGTGTGTGCAGGAAAAGATGACAATGGCTTTACTAGAAAAAAGGAATTTTGAAAATGTTTTTAAAAGACTTAGTTTCTATGAGAGCCTCTTAATTTCATAGAAATTCTTCCTGCTGTTTTTTTATACATGTAAGCTCCCTGAGGGCAAGAAGAGAACACTAATTCTCTTTGTATTTCCAAGTATAGTGCCCTTTACAGGAAGTGATTAGTAAATAAATAAATAATGCTAACATTTATTCATACTTTGACAGAATTTCTTCTACAAGCTTAACATCAATTATCCAACTAAATATTCATAGTCCTTTGAATAGGTATTATTAAAAGCTCCATCTTACAGATGAAGAGATAAAAGCTTGGAGAGGTAAAATGATTTGCCTAAGTTCACAGAGCTAAGTTCACAGAATCTTGACTGTGGAGTCAAGATTCAAGCCCAGTTACTTCCATAACTACTCTTAGCTCTATACCAAATGATTGCTGATTTGAATTGCTATCCTTATGTACAGAGGGAGATGATGAATGACCTCTCTCTGATTCCATTTATAGTACTTTGTTTTTCACTTATATGGTCAGAAAAGAATAAGCTACTGTCAGAAATGGACACTTTTTCACAAGTGAGGTTCTAGGCAGGTCACCTCTTTTTTCTGTCACCACTCCAAGGTGTGTAAAAAGAGGGTGGTCAAGAAAGTCAAAGGCCATTGAGAAAGGATTTCCTGATCAAAAGGGTGTGTGTGTGTGTGCGTGCACGCGTGTGTGTGTGTATTAACAAATCCGTCCTTCCCCAGGTTAAATTTATCAGTCATTCACAACTCAAGGTGAATTATCTTGATCCGTTTGCTTTCCTTTTAAGGACAGAAAAACTCCTGTTGCTCTGGCCAAAGAAAGTTACCAGCTGCTAAGGACAACAGCTTTGATGATAAAGAAGTGGTAATAGTCAGCTTAGGCTATCATAATAAAATACCATAGACTGAATGGTTTCAACAACAGAAATTAATTTTCTCATGGTTCTAGAAACTGGAAGATCATGGCCAGTATGGTAGGGTTCTGGTAAGGGCTCTCTTATTGGCTTATAGATGTCTACCTTCTTGTTGTGTCCTCACATGGTCTTTCCTTAGTGTATGTGCTTGGAAGGGTCTCTCTCTCTCTCTCTCTCTCTCTCTCTCTCTCTCTGTCTCCCCTCCCTCTCTTTCTCTCCCCCTCTCTTTCCCCCTTCTCTCCCTCTCTCTCCCTCTCCCTCCCCCTCTCTCCCCCCTCTCCCTCTCTCTCTCTCTCTTCCCCCCCCTCCTCTCTCTCTCTGTCTCTCTTCCCCCCTCTTTCTCCCTCCCTTCCTCTTTCTCTCCTTACAGGCCATCAATCATATTAAATTAGGACCCTACCCTTATGACTTCATTGAACCTTAAGTGCTTCCTAAAATTCCTATCTTCAATACAATCACATTAGGGTTAAGGCTTCAACATATGAATTTGGGGAGCCAGGAGCAACACAATTCAGTTCATAGCAGTAGTGGTACTAAGCGCTGACAGGGAGTAATGATTTATGTCACCCAGCCCACACTTTCTCTCCCCTGCCCCCATCCATTTCTACCAGAGCCTCAAATAAGTCTAAACAATTGTTGCTGGGGGGGGGGAATGAGATGCCAAAAACTCCTCCTGGTGAACAAGATGGATATTTCTTACACAAGAGAGCTGGGCTTCCTTCTGATAGCAAAGGTAACCTGGAAATTCTGAGATGCCCCATAAAGGCTTCACTTGTAAGATTTCTGTGGAAGCTATAATTCATTTAGTGATGTCCTTGGTGCAGGAACCTTGGGAAAGGAGTCTCTTTCTATGACCAGAACTTTGCTGACTTGGCCTTAGCTCACATCGGACATGTCTCATCCAGTTCTGCCACTGTGAGTGTGACACTTTGGCCTTATCGATGCTGGCTTACCATACCATGCTTCTGTCCAACATGGCAGGTATCTGGGCAAACTCAGCCATCTCACTGCACAAGACTATGCTTACTCTGCCAAGGTCTAGTCTTCCATACCTCTAACCGAGGTCTGTGTACTGTGATATATTATCTACCAATACCTGATAAAGGTGTGTGGGCCCATTTGCTTCAGACCAAAGAGACACAGCTCCACATTGAGCAAGTGGAAGTGAAGGACCATTTTGGAGCTTAAGGAGTTGGGGAAATGGTTAAGACATATCTGGATCATATATGGCAATTAGGAAGTGAGACACCAGTCATCATGGAGGCAGTACCACAAGGCCATGTGACAGGGCAACTAGTTAAGAACACAGGCTTGGAGCCCAGCAGATCTGGATTTTCATCTCAGATCTGGCTAGTGATAACTGTGTAACATCAAACACATTACTCAACACTAAGCCTCAGTTTCTTCATCTGTAAATTGGGACTAATGCTCCCAAATTCACACATGTTGCCAGGATGAAAAAGATAATATAAACAAAATGCTAGGTATAGTGCTAAATTTATAATAAGCATTCAATAAACACCCTTATGGAGAATATAATAATCTTCAAACTTTAAAAGTCACTAATTAGTTGAAACTACCTTCTGACATTTCTTAAGGTCCTATGTTTCCTATGCTTTTACTTTTCTGTAATGAAAAGTAAATCTTTAGATTGGTTTAATATGGGTATTTTTCTGTAGCTTTTTAAAACTTTGGTATAGAAAGTTTATTGATTCTTATTAAAGAATTTAATGAAGGATATTGCTTTTCTCGTTTTGAAGTGAGATAAGGTGTAGCATCAATAGTGACCATACAAAAGAAACAGGCTATACTTTTTCTACTCAATTCACCATTTGCTGAGTATCCCTAAATACCAACCTTGTGTGAACGTAGATTTCTGTACATGGGATAATACCCTCTAGCAATCTTTCTATTCCCACAATCCTCCTTGGCCCCTACCTTCTCCCCAACAAAACCCTGAAATCTCTTATATTTTCATAGTCCACCCTTTCCCTTATAGATCCAGAGGTCTCATTCTTTCTTTTATGAGCACAGAGCATCATATTTTATCACCCCTTCTCTGAGATTCCCTATATACATCAATGACATTTGGTCCTGGGTAGTTCCTCATTTCTCTTCGTTAAAACATTACAAATATTTATATCAATGAATAGTCCTTGGGTTTTAACTACTTCCAAAATGTTCAAAATCAGTATTTTCTCATATCACCAATGGTTACCTTTGAATCACTTTCAGAGAGATCTAATCTTTTCTGCATGGAGTCATAAGAGATGGCAAACTCAACACCAGTCAGCATCACTTAGTTACTAGGATCCTGGAAGCACAGCATTACAAAGCACCAACCTTATCCCATTTAGCACATCAGAAATAAATTTAAAAAGCCAGGCACAGTGGCACACACTTATAATCCCAATACTTGGGAGGCTGAGACAGGAAGGTCACAAGTTCAAGGCCAGTGTGGTATCATAGCAAGACCCTGTTTCAAAATAAAAATAAATAAATAAAAATGGCTGGGAGTATAGTTCAGAGGTAGAATGCCCCTGGGTTTAATCAGAAGGAAGAAAGGGAGGGAGGGAGGGAGGGAGGGAGGGAAGGAGGGAGGGAGGAAGGAAAGAAGGAAGGAAGGAAGGAAGGAAGGAAGGAAGGAAGGAAGGAAGGTAGGTCTCTCAATCTATTTGAAAGAACAGTTATAAACACAAGACCGGTACAACATGAACCCAATATTTTCCATCCTATTTCTATAATAATATAGTTTAGGCTATACTGTGGTAAAACTAATGATAACCAGAATTTGATCATTGTAAGTGATTAGAGATGAGAATGATGCCCCCTAAAATGCTTAGAAATGAAGGTTAAATTGAGGATTAAATACTTAATGGACCAAAACAACAATAATATATAAAACTCTAAGGCTAGAAAAACCTAGGTATACACATTACTCTATCCAAAGAAAGAAGGTGTGATTCACTGATCAGCTCTGAAAACAGAATGACACAGACAAATGTTTGTAGAGAAATGAGTAGAAGGAATTTCAGCCTACAGATTTCATTCACTTAGCAATTTTTTATTAAATACCTACTAAACATTGTTTTTTCTCTAAGGACCCACAATCAACAAGAAAGATGAGGCCCCTCCCTGCAGAGTTTACATTCTAGGCAGGAGAGACACAGACTAAAGAAAAACAGAAATGAGAATTTTTAGTTATTGAAAGTCCCATGTAGAAGACAAACCAGAGAATAATGGTATGACAACACAGTATGTTCAGGCAGGAAAGAGATACCTTAAATTGGTTTGCAGTAATTTGGATGAATATACAAAAGAATCCAAAATAGCAGTGGCTTAAGTAAATAAAATTTATTTCTCTCTCATTTAAAAGAATCCTGGCCGGGCGTGGTGGCACACGCTTATAATCCCAGTACTTTGGGAGGCGGAGACCGGAGGATCCAGGTTCATGGCCAGCCTCAGCTCTCTCTCTCTCCCTGTCTCTATCTCTCTCTCTCTACCTAGTGAGGCCCTCCGCAACTTCGTGAGACCCGGTTTCAAAATAAAGTTTAAAAAAATAGGGCCGGGGGTGTAGTGCGGAGGTAGAACGCCCCTGGATTCAATCCCCGGTACTGCAAAAACAAAAACAAAACAAAACAAACAAACAAACAAAAAGAATCCTGGAGGTGGACAGCCCAGGGCTACTTTAGGGACTCAAAAGTTCATTAGGGACTCAGGTTTACCATACTTTTCTCCAAGGTCCAGGATGGCTGCTGGGGCACAATCACCACATTAGATGTTGTAAGAAATAGGATGGAAAGAAGGAAATAGAAGGATGCACTTCTTTCCTTTTAAGGATTCTTTTCAAAGTATACTTTGGTTCACATTTCATTGGCCAGAACTTAGGGAGTAACATCCAGCTGTAAGTGGGGCTGGATAATACAGCTGTTTGTCTGTGACAATATACCTAACAAAAGATCAGAGAAGGATATTGAGAGGCAATTAGCATTCATGCCAAAGGAGGTCAGGGAAGACCTGAGGAGCTAACATATAACCTGAAGATTCAATGATGAGAAGGAAGCAGCCATAAAAAAAAAATCTGGAAGTAGAAGATTTCAGTAAGAGCAAAGAACAAGTGTAAAATCCATGAACTGGGAAATAATTCTGTGTATCTTTGGAATCAAAAGAAAGCTAGGGCACCAGCATAAATTGAATGAAGAAAAGAATGCCACAGCATGACATCAGGAGATTGACATGTTAGATCTTATAAGAGGTCATGGTAATAAGTATAGTTTAAAGCATTTCCAGTCTATCTCTTTGAAAGAGCCATCCATATGGGATACGGATGGACAAGGCCATGTTAGCCTGAGACCATCAAACATCTGATTTATCTAAGTCCCCTTGTTGTGAATGCATGCCCTCATAGTTTCTGATTTCACACACTTTATCAATAAAATGGCTCTGGTTATTCAATCTCACTCCTCCTCCCTCAACTTCCTTAGCAGCTTTTCCCAATTATTACATTGGGGTGTTGGGGCTTTAAGAACATCAAGTAAGCATGCCATGAACATAGATGCAATTCAAGGTAGTTAAATCTTAAATTCCCTCGAAATAAACATAGGTCACGCAATGTAAGATTTCTTCCTTGGTTTCCAAGAAAAATATTCAGAAAAGTCTCTCTTAACCTTTGTTTTCAATAAAATAAGCAGTTCAACAGTTTTCTTCCTACTGCCCCTAGATTTCATACAAGGGGTTGTGGGGAGTGCTCACATCTGCAGAGAGAAGAAAGGGGACAGCTGGAAGGGTTCTCTTCTTCCAGCATTTGCTCTCTGCAAGCTTTTACAATCTGAGTCCCTGTTCTTCCAGGCAGTTTAGCTGTTTAAAGGTGGATGTGAATTCCCAGGAGATCAGCAGGGTTGTTACCAAAATAATGCCCTATTGTAAGGCTGGTAGTGTCTCAGAGGGCCTTCATTGTCTCACACGCACACAAAACTACACACATACACATATTTATATAAATATAAAAAAGTTAAACCAGACCAAATAATTTGCATATGATACGTTTTTAATGCATATGTAGAACCTGGCAGAACATTGTAAAGACCCAGTTAAAGGATTAATCAAACAAAAAATGTTTTCTTTTAATACAAAGAAAAAAGTTCACAGAGAGCTGTGGAAGAGAATCTAGTGCAATAAGAAGAGTTTAACATGAATTAAATAAATAAATGATCATGATAATCATTCACATTATTTATTATAGAGCACTTAGTACATGCTATGGCAATATACTAAGCACTTTAATTAACATTATCTCATTTAATAACAACCTTAAGAGACAGGCACTATTATTATACTTGATTTATAGTTAAAGAAACCAAGTACTAGAGAAATTGAATTTCTTGCCAACATCTGAGTACTACTAAATGATGGAGTTGGATTTAAGTCAAATCTGCTTAACTCTAAACGCTGTGCTCCAACAGTTCCTTCCTTATACTTGTATGATGTTCACATGCCACAGGAGATACAAAGGAAGAGAGGGGAGGATGTAAACTTAAACTGCATTAATATTAGAAGTTTATAATATTTCTACTGGATTATATTCTTGTATATTTCTACTGGATTATATTCTTATATATGCTTCACCTGGAACATCATGTCAAATTAAGAAACAAATTTAAAGATACAGACTTTTAGAATTAGAAAGTACCAGTTCCTACCACTTCTAGCTATGTGAACTTGGCCAGTTCCATAACAGTTTTCCCCATCCAAAAGTGGGAAAAATGTCTCCTTTACAGAGTAGTTATAAAAATTAGAGATATGATGAGCAAAGTGAAAAACAGGGTCTGACATATGTGTATAGGAGGTAATACATTTATTATTACCATTATTCCACTGAGGGGAATTAGGATAATGATCATGTTTTGTAAACATTAGCATAAGATAATGAATTTATACTCTGTAAGAGTGCCTTCACTATTACTTTGCATTCTGCTATAAATTACAATTGTTAAAGCTAGATTCTTTTGAGGCTAACAAAATGGATCTTATAAATCTAATAATTCTGCATTCCCTATAGAACTGAGAGAGATTCTCTCCAGTCTCTTGTCAAAATTATCTCAAAAAAATGGACAGTGGGAAAAGAGTCCCAGTGGCTGTTGATGTTCTGCCAAATCCAAACACCCATATCTCTTCAAAAGTCTAGCCCATAAAGAAATAACACTTTCTGTCTTGACTGGCAGCATTTATCTGGATTACAAAGCATCAAAGCACTGTTTGTGCCTTAGATATTTTGTGAAATGATACTAATGTGTTCAGTGATCTGCATTTGAGAGGTTGCATTTCTGAAGCGATAAACTCTAGCAAACTTCACTAGTGAAGTCCATTTTTAGTATATAAGCTTTGTCTGCATTTGTAAAGGCACCCATTATTCTCATCTGCAGAGGAATTTCTAGTTTAACAGGGACACAGAAGGACTGGGGTAGAGGCCTTTGTCTAAACGGAGACAGCTAGGAAGAAAACATTTGAAATAGAGGAAAGCTGACACAGCTCATTCTTACTTCTTGAAGGAAATGAATTACAGGAGCAGGGAAATAAAACTAAGCAAGTCTTCCTCCTCTTCCTCCTGCATAGTTTTTCCCCAGGAATATACTTGCCTAAGATTCTGACAACCAAAAGCCTCAGATACCACTTCTTCCATGAACCCTACCTCTTTTCTGCTGAGATAATATCCATCAGACCTAAAATCTGGACTGTTGATTCACCAAAGTATCTCCAAAGAAGTGATATTGGTGCCGCAGTGGTAGGGGAAATATTAAATAACATTGGGCCGCATAGGGAGAAAGTCATTCTATTTTCAATTCTTTTTCTGAATTTCTGATTGTTAAGAAGCCTGTCTCAGTGCCATGCTAATATGTCATTAGCACCTCTCCAACACTTGCTAAGCTTTCTTTTTATAAGGACTCAGTCTCAGAGCCAAGGAACAGGCAACACTACCTAGATAGGATTTAATAACACCATTTTATTTATACTGTCTTTATTTTTAGTTATTGTCTATTTATGGTGAGTGAACTATTTTTCCATTTATAGAAGTAAAATAAAGTTAACTTTCTAAATTCATGTATTTGAGCTTAAGCTAAAAACATGTATCAAGTATAAAAATGGTATGCAAATAAGGAAAAATTATGAAGGTGGGTTGAAGATGATTACATTTGGGTAATACTAATTATTATATAATCTGAAAACAGAAAAAATTTGAATGTATCACTCTACTGCCCCAAGGCAAAACTAATCTCCCCTCCTCTGTAGTACTGCAGCAGCCAGGCACGGTGGAGCACGCTTGTAATCCCAGTACTTGGGAGGCTCAGACTAGAGGATCCGGTTTCACAGCCAGCCTCAGCTACTTAGTGAGGCCCTTCGCAACTTAGTGAGACCCTGTTTCAAAATAAAGAATAAAACACAGGGCTGGGAGTGTAATTCGGAGGTAGAATGCCCCTGGGTTCATCCCCAGTTCCGCAAAAAAAAAAAAAAATGTAGTACTGCATCTATTTCTGTACCTCATTGCATAAGTCCATCTTCTCTGAATTATAGTTAGCTACATACATTTCTCATTTTCCCTAAATGGAGTATAAGTTCCTGGTAGTCAGAGACCTTGTTTTGTCTTGAGGATTTCCTTCATGTTACGCAGAATACATTCTCTATGAATATTTGTTCTGAGAAGAAACTAGGAACCTGATTCACCTCAATCTCACCTATGAATATACTAGTAATCATTTTAAACACCCTAAAGACATGCAGAGCATAAGATTTCTCTAGAGCACAGATTCTCATTACTCACTATTTAAAGGTCAGTCAACAGATAATCAATATGTGCTTTCTGACATTCTACCACGTTCAAGCCTCTTAGAGTATGCAGAATAAAGCAAACAAGATGCTTTTATAACTTTCCTTCTTATTGTAAAAGTCCAAATATGATAATTGAAGAAAATTTAGAGAATAAAAAAGCAAAGGCAAAGGTATAAAAACATAAAAATTAAAAACTGTAATTCCTATATTTGCAGATAATTACCATTAACATTTTAGAGTGTTTTCTTCCAGTCTCTTTTATTTATTGTTATCATTCAGGGTGCATTTGTATATTAAATAATGTCCCTGGCTTTCATTTCCTCTCTCAACCTCACATTCAGTCTATGCCATCTTGTTTTGTACTGGGTTTCTCTGTACCAGCCACACGAATGACTAGTATCAGAGAAACATCAAGAAATATAGAAGTAGGTTACTCTCTTTTGGGGAAACCTTCCCCCTGTGTGTGGGGGGAACTGTTCTTCTATTTTCCCTTGCCTTAAAACAAATATCTGTACCCTATATCCCCTCAAAAGAAAGAAATATAGAAGTATAGGTATCAATGTCCCCTTACAGACTTTTTCCAAGCAGAGGCATTCCATAACTTAAAAGGAAACATAAAGAGTTTCAAAAAACATGTATCAAAATATTTCTTTAAGTGTAGACATCAATGGAAGCTATTTCCAGTTAAGGATTAGTCACAGAAACATAGACTGTGGACTTAGAAAGGCTTTAGAGATGCCTTTATAGGCTAAGGACCAAAGGTCAAGATAAATTTAGCAACTTAGCAAAGAACACTCATTATGAACAGCAGCGTCCATTATCTAGACAATGCCAGATAGAGGTAAAATACTTCAAACACTATTGTTAGTCAATGGGAAACACAGGTGAATGAATGTACATACAACTTAAGAAGATAAGGAATAATAAATGAGGTACACCTGCATAGCTTAATAAATCCACACTAAAGTTTTTCTCCATCACAGTACCCATCCAGGGACTTTCAACCATCACCTTCCTAAATTTTTACTTTGTTCTTCTCTCAAATGTCTACCATTTCCTAACTTTGTGTGTTTTATTTTATTTCCAGTTATTTCCTAGTTTCTTTCTCATGAATGTATATAAGCAATTCCTATTTCAAGTTTTCTGTCTGATCTAAACTCTTTGAAGGAAAATAGTAGCTACATGTTATAAATAAAGAAATTCATTAAAATGGATATTATTTGGGCCTTTTGTTATTTGTTGGCATTACTTTCATTTTAGCCCCTTTTTGGCTAATATCTTAGCTATTGTTTTAATAATAACTTAGAAACCATATTATCTATAAGTGTCAAGTATCTGGTAACCACTATACTACTGATTACATTTGATTTCTTAAAGTACTTTCCTTCCTATCGATAGTATTCCCCCAGTTTGCTTCTCTCACCTTCTAATCACTCTATATTTCAAGATCCTCTCCCCATTTATTCCCCTGTAGATGATAGTATTCCCCATGGATCTATTCTCAGTCCTCTGCTCTTTTCTCCACCAAAACCCTTAATTCTTTAGAGATTTCATCTACATATAAGACACTTGCTACCTCTTCTATTAGTCAGCTATTTAATGACTCTCTCTCAAGCCCTGACTTCTCTCCCAAGTTCCAATCATATCTCAACATACCTGAAGAGTATCTCTAATTATATGTCTTGCTATCACCATATGAAAAACCCAGTTTTATTATATTTTCCTCCAAGTCAATGCTGCTCCCTGCTTTCTCTTTCTCTGTTAATAAAGGTAAACTATTCCCTTAGGTGACCCAGAAACCTTAAAATTATCCTTGGCTTCTTTCTCCTACCATTACATTTATTCCTTACCAAGGACTATTAATCTTTCCTTGATCTTCTTCTTAATATTCTGGGGGGGGGGTGCTGGGGACCTAAACCAGGGCCTCACACATGTGAAGCAACACTCTGCCACTGAACTATACTCCCAGTCCTTCTTCTTAATGTTCTAAGTGCTTCCCCTTGTTTCCATTTTCCAGATAGCATCATATACTACCTTTTGCAATACCTTCTCTACTAGTATATCTGTCAACAGACCCTACCACTTCTAACCTATCCTGTGCATGCCTACCAAAATCATCCTTCTAAAATATTACTTCCATCATTTAATTCCCCTGATCAAAAATGTTTAATAGATAATGTCATTTAAAGAAGAAAGTTCCAACTTCACCTCAACTTCTCCACAATCTATTTCCAACCCGAGATTGTTATTTGGGGACTATTTTTAAGAAGTAGCATGGAAAAGTATCTAGAGTAGTAGACTCCAAGGAGAAAAAGGGTTCAAATAACACTTTCTGCCACTTGCTAACTGTGTTAATATTGGTAAAGTCATGTAACCTCTGAATCTCAATTACTTTACATATAATATAAAGATGAATAATAATGTTTTCATATATTTGGAGTAAGTATAATTTAAGTAAAAAAATTAACCTGTATGACAGATAGTATGCATTCAATCAGGGTCATTTGAATCTGAACATGAGGTATCTTTCACCTCTAAATTTGAATGATTCTCTTCTCTAATCAGTCTCTTCAACTCCAATCCAACTCCCATATTCACTCCTCCCAAATATGAATTCTTCCATTTGCTCATGCCATTCCTCTATGACTATTAAAATATTACCATCAAGTTTGCTTCAAAACCTACATACTCTGTAAAGCCTAGAACAAAAACCTCAGCTAAAAGTAGTCACTGCCTCTTCTACACTCTCAGGTCTCTTAACATATTAGCTGTCCTATATTATGAATTTTTCACATATTTAGAATATATCATCATATCAATATAATATGCTTTTTTAAGGCTACTATTCTGCATTGTTCCTCTTTGTATGTCCCCATTCATTCATTGATTAACTGGAGTCCTCTCTGATGAGGAGTGAGTTACAGTGAGTTCTAAAGGATGAGGAGAAGTTGGACAGGCAAAGAGAAGTATAGAGGAATTTTCAGGCAGAAGAAAGTGTATGTGAAGGTCCTGAGGCCAGATATAACTTGCAAACTTGAATTAACTAAAAATATGAGGTGAAAAAACAGAAGTGGACCAGATAGGAGCAAGCTCAGATGACAGAAAAGGGAAGTTCTTTCTCCTGAGCATATTCTTTCAAAGTGCTGTATTTCTCTTTACTTTAAAGGTACCAATAATATCAATGGTGAGTTGTTAATACTATATTCAAAGACTTCAGAGATAGCAACATGGAAGTTTCCAGAATGAAAAAAGAGAAGAAAATTAAAAGGTGATGTTTTACTTTGATCTTGCTTTTCTACCAACCAATAGCTAGGTGTCCCACTACCTCTCTGGCCCTCTCCCATTAACTCAGCTGATATTAAAATCCTTTTAGGCTGGAGTTCAGATCATGCAAGGTTTTTCCAGGCTGTGGTAAAAAGTTGTTTCATGCAAGTAAGCTTTTTATTTGCTTTGCATTCTAAGATTACCCTCTGCATCAGAAGCATGGTTTAGAGGAGAAAGCCCCTAGGAAAAGGTGGTAGACTCCAATCAGTTTTCTTTTGAGCATGTAGCCAGCAGCTTCCATGGAGTCTTAAGATCAAAAAGCTGATATGGATACTGAAACTGGGTATAAACTTAGAGGAAACAAATATTTCGCAAATTAGTACACACTACCATATTAGTCTCACTTCAGCCATATTCCAAATGTGGTGCTCTGCTGGAGTTCATGATATTGTACAGTGCAATAACACAGAAACAAAATATTTTCTCCTCCACATTTAAGCCTGTGGAAGTCTTTCTTCCATAGGTTTACACTTTTTTATGTGCTTTTTATTGGTGCATTATAGTCTCCCTGCCTCTCCATTCCCCCCTCCTTCCCAATACAGAGTACCAATATTGACGTTGGTATATTCTCATATGTATACTTAGTCAATGGTAGTAATTCCATTAATGAACTCCACTCTTCCAACTCCCTTTCCCCTACACCACCTCCTTGCCTCCACTGAGGGTTATCCTCCATTGTCTGGAGTCCCTCTGGTATCCCAATTACTCGCTAGCTTGCACATATTAGAGAAAATATACGACCCTTCACTCTCTATGATTGGCTGATCTCACTTAACATAATGGTCTCCAGGTCCTTCCATTTTCTTGCAAAAGAAAAAATTTTGTTCTTCCTTATTGCTAAGTAGAATTTCATTGTATGTATTTCCCATTGTTTTGTAATCCATTCATCTGTTGATGGACACCTGAGTTGGTTCCATAATTTGACTATTGTGAATTGTGCTGCTATGAACATGGGTATGCATATATTACTGTAGTTCTCTGGTTTCAATCCCTTTGTAATGATACCCAGGAGTGGTATGACCGGATCACATGGTGGATCCATTCCCAGTTTTCTCAGGAATCTCCACACTACTCTCCATAATGGCTGAACTAGTTTGCACTCCCACCAACAGTGCAGAAGAGTTCCTATTTCCCCACATCCTCGCCAACATTTATTGTTGTTTGTATTCTTGATGATTGTCATTCTGATTGGGGTTAGATGGAATCTCAGAGTAGTTTTGATTTGCATCTCCCTAATTGCTAATGATGTTGAACATTTTTTCATGTATCTATTGGCCATTTGTATCTCTTTTTTTGTGAAGTGTCTATTCAATTCGGTTGCCCATTTCTTGATTGGGTTATTTGTTTTATTAGTGTAAAGTCTTTTAAGTTCTTTGTATATCCTAGATATTAGTCCTCTGTCAGAGAGATACTTGGCAAAGACTTTCTCCCATTCTGTAGGCTTTCTCTTTAGACTCTTGATGTTTTCCTTTGATGTGCAGAAACTTTTTAGTTTAATGCCATCCCACTTATTAATTCTTGTTTTAATTTCCTGAGCTTTGGGGGTCTTGTTGAAGAAGTTTCTACCTGTGCCTATATGTTGGAGTGTTGAACCTATGCCTTCCTCTAGTAATTTCACTGTCTCTGGTCTAACTTCCAGGTCTTTGATCCATCTCGAGTTGACTCTTGTGCAGGGTGAGAGGTAAGGGTTTAATTCCATTTTTCTACAAATGGATAACCAGTTTTCCCAACACCATTTGTTGAAAAGGCTGTCTTTTCTCCTATGTATGTGTCTGGCTCCTTTGTCAAAAATCAATTGGCTATAAGTTTGTGGATTTGTTTCTGTATCTTCTATTCTGTTCCATTGGTCTATGTGTCTGTTTTTGTGCCAATACCATGCTGTTTTTATTATAGCTCTGTAGTATAATTTGAAGTCAGGAATTGTGATGCCTCTTGCATGGTTCTTATTGCTGAGAATTGCTTTGGCTATTCTGGGTCTTTTGTTTCTCCATATGAAATTAATGACTGATTTTTCTAGGTCTGTGAAGAATTATATTGGTATTTTGATAGGGTTCAATATATGCAAATCAATACATGTTATTCACCACACAAATAAAACTAAAAACAAAAATCACATGATCATCTCAATAGATGCTGAAAAAGCATTAGACAAAATCCAACACTCATTCATGTTAAAAATTCTACAGAAAATCAGAATAGAAGGAATGTACCTCAACATGATTAAGTCAATATATAATAAACCCCAAACCAATATCATATTGAATGGGGAAAAACTGCGGGAATTCCCCTTAAATTCAGGAACAAGACAAGGATGCCCACTATCACCACTCCTTTTTTCTATAGTCCTAAAGAGTCTTGCCAGAGCAATAAGACAGGAGAAGGATATCAAAGGAATTCAAATAGGAAATGAAGAATTAAAAATATCTCTATTTGCAGAGGACATGATCCTATATCTAGAAGACCCCAAAAATCAACAAAAGACTACCAGAGTTGATTAAGAAATTCAGCAAAGTAGCAGGATACAAACTTAACCTAAAAAATCAGTAGCTTTTCTATATGTAAACCATGAATCCACTGAGAAAGAAATCCAGAAAACAATCCCATTCACAATAACCTCCAAACCAATCAAATACCTAGGAATAAACCTAACCAAAGAAGTAAAAAACCTCTACAGTGAAAATTATAAAACACTAAAGAAAGAAATCGAAGATCTTAGAAGATGGAAAGATCTCCCCTGCTCTTGGATAGGCAGAATAAATATTGTCAAAATGGCCATTCTACCAAAAGTGATCTATAGGTTTACTCTTATCTAACCTTTCAACTATTAAATTGTGAACATTCTCCAAACCATCTGAGGTTGTAAATTCTCTGTGATTTATCTCTGCACAAATACAAACTCTTTCTGGGAAAGTCTGAGGAAAGCTCATGAGATATTTGTATGCTTTATTTAATTTTTTCAAGTGGAAAAAACAATAGACAGTTCCCTGTTTTAAAAGAAAAAATAAATCTGTTGACTCTTACATACAAATAACTCAAACCAGCTGACCTTTAAAATGTCAAACTTCACATGTGGTCAAGCCTTAGACAGACTCTAAGCTAAGTTTAGAAAAAAATAATTTAAATAATGAACTGGTAAAGCAAATAAAGTAAAATGCTTGGATGATGATTCAGTTGAGTAACCACTAGTGACCCCAAACTACCACTTGTTATGGATAGATGCCTTGTAAGATTTAACTTGGGAGAGTTCAGAAACAACCCAATTATGGTGGGTGTCTTTCCAAATTGACCAGGGGCTAGAAGCAAGAGGAGAAGCAGTATCTGACCCAGTTAAGATTAACTTGGGAATACTGGAAAAAATGTATCACACACATGACTCACTCTTGGATTAAATGATGAATTTTTCAGATTAAAGACTAAGGCCTTTATAGCACTGAAAAATATGGACGTCCCCCTCCCTACACATTCCCCACCATGTTAAATAAAAACAATACTAAGTTGTAAAGGAAAAATAGTATAAAGAAGCCTAACAAATTTCTGATTTTCTCATGGCTGCCACTTTTATGTCTTTAAAAATTAAATTATTTTTTAGAAATTTGGTGACTTTTTTTGCTGGCATCCTAAGTGTATGCTGTTTGCCTTATGGAT
This sequence comes from Glis glis, assembly GCA_004027185.1. Classification (NCBI taxonomy): domain Eukaryota; kingdom Metazoa; phylum Chordata; class Mammalia; order Rodentia; family Gliridae; genus Glis; species Glis glis. The sequence continues at coordinate 31,686 of PVJS01021032.1, forward strand.
AATTAGCACTGTCTAGATGCCTATAGCAACACTGTTCATTTCTTGCAATTTTTTTTTTGTGTGTGTGGTACCAGGGATTGAATGCAGGGGCGTTCTACCTCCGCGCTACACCCCCAGCCCTATTTTTTATACTTTATTTTGAAACCGGGTCTCACGAAGTTGCAGAGGCCTCACTAAGGAGAGAGAGAGAGAGAGAGAGAGCGAGAGCTGAGGCTGGCCGTGAACCCGGATCCTCCGGTCTCTGCCTCCCAAAG
>PVJS01021033.1:0-31935 GCA_004027185.1 Glis glis
GGATCCTCCGGTCTCTGCCTCCCAAAGTACTGGGATTACAAGCGTGCGCCACCACTCCCAGCTTTAAAGTGTTCATTATTAAAAGTGGTTTAGCGCACGTGTGTGCACAGAAGCACACACACAAAAGAAAGAAATCAGAAAGAGAACTATAAAATTAAAAAAATTATCAAGGACGACCTAGGCAAAAGATCCCAAACTTACCACATGTGTTCAACAATACATGACTATGCAGCACTGCAAAAGGTATGCATATCTGTACACATGCACATACACACAAGCACATACATGGCTTGCAATTGAAGGAATAAGATTGTTACTGCCTGCAGATGATATGTTTGTGTACAGTGAAACCAAAAACTTTACAAATAAATTATCAGAATGGAGTAATGAATTTAATGAAATTGCTAAATAAGTCAATTTTTTAAAAATCAGTTGCAACTCCATAAACCAACAACAAAGGCAAAATTAAAAATTTACAAAAGATATCATGTATAACAACTTCAAAAATATCAGTATCAGCCGGGCATGGTGGCGCACGCTTGCAATCCCAGTACTTGGGAGACTGAGACCAGAGGACCCGGGTTCACGGCCAGCCTCAGCTACTTAGTGAGGCCCCCCACAACTTAGTGAGACCCTGTTTCAAAATAAAGAATAAAAAAAAGGGCTGGGGGTATAGCTCAGAGGTAGAATCCCCTGGGTTCAATCCCCAGTACCACAAAAAATCAGTATCTATGATAATTTGGCAAAATGTGTATAATAACCCTATAGAAAACACTGTAAATATTATTGCATTTTAGAATAAGATGACTAAATGGAAGGGTATGCCATTATTAGATACAGAAATATGCAACATTTTTAAATAAAATTTTCATACATTAATATATAATTTAAAAACAATCTCTTTCAAAATGGCAGCAGATTTTTGTTTGTTGTGATAATCGACATGCTCATCTTAAAATCAATATGCAATTATAAAATAACAAAAATAGCCAAAACACACTTGAAGATATGGTAGAGCTTGCTCTATGAGAAACCAAGATTTATTAAAAAGCTATAGGCATCAAGAAAGTGTGAGACTGACGAAGCCTAGACAATGGAACAAATCTGAAAGGAGCAGACTCATGTACAAATAACACTTGTGCCGTGGGTGATGGTTCTCACACGTAATCCCAGCAACTTGGGAACCTGCAGCACGAGGACTGCAAGCCTAAGACCAACCTGGGTAACTTAGTAAGACTGTCTCCCAGTCTCAAAATAAGAAATATAAAGGGCTCAGGGTGTAGCTTAGTAGCAAAATCCCCCTGGGTTCAACCCCCAGTACCAAAGATGGTACAGTAGTTCTGTAGAGCAATGGGAAAACCAGGCTTTTTACTAACAGATATGAGGAAAATCAGATATCCACGTGCTAAAAAAAGATATTTAAGATGAAACAAACTAAGAATCTTCATGTACTTAAACTAGGAAAAGATTTCTTTAACCCTAAACGAAAAGACTGGCAAATTTTAAGACATTCAAATTAAAACCCTTTATGTGCAAAAACACAAAACGAACCAAAGAATAGGAGATGACATTTGTAACATATATAATTGACAAAGGAATCATGATAGGAACATATAAAGAAATCTTAGGGATAAGTAAAAGACAAATAATTCAATTTTTAATGGAAAATACACCTGTCCAGATAACTTGAAACAGAAAATAAAAATACCCACTAGGTATACAAAAACCATCACTAATCAGGGAAATCAGTAAAAATATGAAAATCTATTAGTAATACAGAAATTCAAATTGAAACCACAAGCAAGCTGCAATACATAGCACATTGACTAAAATTCAATTTTCTGACAATTTCCTGTGTTAGTGGAATGAGAAGAAATGAAAATCATCATAAGACAGAAGATAAGTGATAGAGAGGATGTGGGAAAAAAGGACACCCTTGCACACTTTTTCTGGGAATGTAAATTTCAATACCTTTTATGGGAAACAGTATGGAGAAGTAGAACTACCGTATGTTCCAGCAATATCACTCCTGAGTATCTATCCAAATCAGTATATTGAAGAGACATCTGTACTCCCATGTTTATGGCTGCACTATTCACAATAGCCAAGAAATGGAAACAATCTAAGTATCCATTAATGAATGAATAAATAAATAAAATGTGGCATATACAGAGGAGAATACTATTCAGCCATAAAAAAAGAATGAAACTCTGTCATTTTCTTTTTTTTATTTTCAGTACTGGGGATTGAACCCAGGGGCATTCTACCTCTGCGCTACACCCCCAGCCCTATTTTTTATACTTTATTTTGAAACTGGGTTTCACGAAGTTGCAGAGGGCCTCACTAAGTAGAGAGAGAGAGAGAGAGAGAGAGAGAGAGAGAGAGACAGAGAGCTGAGGCTGGCCGCGAACCCGGATCCTCCGGTCTCCGCCTCCCAAAGTACTGGGATTACAAGCGTGCGCCACCACGCCCGGCTAAACTCTGTCATTTTCGACAGCATAAATGGAACTCGAGATTGCTATGTTAAGTAAAATAAACCAGGCAAAGAAAAACATGATCTCACTGTTATATGGAATCTAAGGAAGTTGTCACCGGGCATGGTAACATACACCTGTGATCCCAGTACTTAGAGGCTGAGACAGGAGGCTCACAAGTTCAATTTAACGAGGCCCTTATCAACTTAGCAAGATCCTGTTTCAAAATGAAAAATAAAATAGGGCTGGGGTGTAGATTGAAGGTAAAATGCCTCTGGGTTTAATCCCCAGTGCCACAAAAAACAGCAACAAAAAGGTTGTTGTCTTAGAAGATGAGAGTATAACGGAGGTTATCAGAGGCTGGGGAGAATAATTGATGAATAATTGATGTCTCAGGAGTTGAGAGTATAATGGTGGTTACCAGAGGCTGGGATTGGAGGAATGGAGAAGGTTGATCAATGACTACTAATTCATAAAGTACTAGTGTACTATTGTACACTAGAGTGACTATAGATAACCATAAGGTAATCTATACTTCAAAAAGCTAGAATATTTTATGTATTTGCCAGAAAGAAATGATAAATATATGAGGATATGGATGTTTACCTTAATTTAAACATTAAGCAATATATACTTATATCAAAATATCATGACTCCATAAATACGTACGGTTTATGCATTTATGTATTAGGTAAAAATAAATTTAATGTTTACAGAGAGAACGCCATCATAAGTTGTTGTAAATAAGTCAGACCTCTCTGGAAAAGAGTTTTGCATTCTCTGGTAAAATGGAAGACACACATACTTCATGTAAAAGTTATTCTGCTCCTAGTTATATGCATATGTGGATCTAAAAATATTGTTATTCATCATAGCATTATTTGTTATAGCCCCAAATCACCACAGTCCATTTATCGACTTAAGAGAGGTAATATGTTAAATTCAAAAAGGATAAAGAGAAAGAAATGGACATTGGAAGTGGAAGCTTAATAATGAAATATCAAAGCACAACACCAAAGGCAAAGAGACGATCTTAAAATCATCCAGAGAATGGTGGATACGTGAGTTTCTTGAGTTCTCTGTATATTCTAGATATTAGTCCTCTCTCAGAGGAGTAGCTGGCAAAAATCTCCCATTCTGTTGGCTCTCTGTTGAGGTTCTTGATAGTTTCCTTTGCTGCACAGAAGCTCTTCACATACACCTGTGATCCCAGTACTTGGAGGCTGAGACAGGAGAATCACGAGTTCAATTTAACGAGGCCCTTATCAACTTAGCAAGATCCTGTTTAACGCAATCCCACATATCCATACTCATTGGGGTGGAAATGTTGCAGCCACCACCAGTGGCTTCTCATCTCACAGAATAAAATCAAATCCCATGCGCCTGTGGCCCCAGGCTACTGCCTAGGCTTCTTTTTCTAGCATTCACTCTACTCCAGCCACACTGTCCTCTGTGTTTCCTTACATGTACCTAGCAGGGCCTTGTTACCTTCTATGTGCCGCCTCAGGGCCTTGGCACTTGCTATTCAGTAGCTAACTAAATATAAGTTAGTCATGGATGAATAAGTGATTAAAGTGTACTATGGTCCAATGTTTATGATTTTACATTTTATATACATGGCTTGGGACCGATTTATACATTATATTTTACCCCAAATGTCCAAAATGTACTATATCTTTATATCAACTAAGCAATAGGCTGAGGTTCTCTTGAGCACATACCTTCTCAGTGATCCCTTCAATTCCCAGCCCATCCACTCACCCCCCCACACAGGAAGAAATGTGTTTTCTTTATTACTCTCCCTCAAGAAATCTGAAGGAGTCTCAAGAAATGTATTCTTAATGAGATTTTGAATGATCACCTGAACTTGGAAGAATAACTCCTTTATCACAGCCAGCTCTCCCTGTTCTTTCAGGAAGAACTCTGATCTCTGGCCATTAGCTGAATGTTTTATGGGCAGAAAATGGAAATTAAAGACAGGAGAGCTGTAATTTAAATCGTGATCTGGCCTCTCAATTAAAATGATATTAAAAAGCAGTATATAATCCTCCAACCTGTAATTCTCCCACGTGTAAAATGGTGGCACAATGTTTCAAGAAAACATGGTGTAACACAAAGTCCTAAGAAATCAGAAAAGGAAAGTGGGCGGGAGTTCAGATCAAGGGCAGTAGCTTGGAAACTTGCTTCGCCTGTGGTGGCTGGAATTTATTCCTGGTCCCAAAAGAGTAAAACTTAGTGCTCTAAGATCTAACCTATCAGAACCGCCAAGTCAGCTGGGCCCTGATGGACTTAGCTCCCCATGACTGCTCTCAGACTGTGGGTACTCAGGAATAGCTCCCAACACCGAACCCCTTGGCCCAGGAGCTCGGGAGAAGAACTGTGACTGAGCCCCAGGGACCTTGAGACTAGTGCTGAGAAGATATTATAGAGCAGAAGGTCACACCTTATGAGGAGAGGGCTCTGCAGAGAACTGGCCTTCCAGCCCTAAGGCAAAGCCTTTTTACTATTCAGGAGGCATCTTGACATTTTGTCATGGGCACTTATGGTTTTTATTTAATGACAGATAAGAAGTGCTGGGCTCTGCCTGACCTTCCCTGTACTTAATCACTGACTGGAAGAGCGTGCCTGCTCTAAGAAGGTGGAGGTGAAGAAGGCCATCTCAAGACACACCTGGAACAGGCAGACCTGAAAACCAACTATGTGATAACCCCTAATGACAGTGATAGCAACGGTAACAATTCTGCAGGCTTAAACTGTGCCCGGCATTTTGCTAACTTTGAATTGAAACCCTTTGAATTGAAAATCCCTATTAACAATAGACATTATCTGGAAAGCATAGCACATTATCAGCCATTAAAATCCTAACATAAATTATTTGATAAGATTAGCTAGCAAAGAGCCAGGCCCTAATTGAGAGGAAGATAAGGCATTTAAGCTTTAAGGAGAATGAAAAATTCAAGACATTTCTGAGAAATGTCTGCTCTTTGGGGTCAAGGACCATAACTTTTGTCTTGGCATATGCAGACTCTAACGCATTGCTAGATGCCAAGTAGGTACTCAAAAAATGTATGTAGAATGGATAGCTAGAATGATGGATAGATGGATGATTTTCTCTAAGGGCAATTAGGTTCTATACGCAGTCAGTGGGCAAATTGGGTAGCTGCAATGAAGCAATGAGGGTAACTCTAAATCACCCTCAATATGTCAAGGGAGAGGGTAACTGGGTGCCTAGGAAAGGGATGGGTAAAACTTCCTTTTTTCTATATCTACTTTTGTGTCTTTCATAGTTCATGCCTTTGGGCATGACTTTTCTATTCCAAAATCCAATTGTTTTAAATTGGTACGTGAAAGGAAAAGGAAAAACACACAGGACAAATAGTCTCCATCTCACAATCTGCCTTGAGTGTGAGTAGACTGTATCACTAACATCCCATTCCGTTAAAGGTTGACTTTCATTTCTCTAGTAACCTGTTCTTCCTTTGGCCTGTTTGTAAGCTCAGGTAAGAGCAGCTGGGATCCAGCTGGGATGCAAGGCTTCCTGAAAGAATTGGACGGATGAAAAGAAATCCTATTGCCCCAAAGAACCGCTGTGACCCCATGGGGAAGGCCTGGGTGGTGCACTACTGTTGGCTGTTCATTGAAAGGCATACCCAAGACTGCAAAAGGGACCACTGCTAATCTAGTAAACCAACATACATACTCTATTTACACAATTTCCCCAGAATTATCTCATTTTTCATGTGATTACTAGAATTATTTTGCATCAATAGTTGAAATAATGCAATGAATGTATACAAAACTACCAATTCTAATCTTAAAGACATGCGCGGAGAGGGATAAAGGGGGGAGGGACCCAGTGGGGAGGGTACCAAGAGCTGTGTGCATGTATTTTTCTGAAACTCTGCACCCCAATAAGATGTAAAATTACAATGCACCAAATTAAAAACAATAATAAATAGATATTCTGAATACTAAAAACAAAAAACAATTCACATATGTTGTGTGTATACGTGTGCACGCCCGCACTGGCAATTGAACCCAAGGCCTCCTGCATGCTAGGCAAGCTGGGAAAGGAAGAGCTGAGCCCTTATATCTGTGTGGAGCTTCATTTACAAAGTATGTGCACGATCACTTCTGGTCCTCTCCAAGATCCTGTGAGATAAACCAAATTGGTGGTTTATCCCTATTCCACACATAAGGAAATATAAATGCTGGGGGTACATCAGTTAATAAAACAGCTAAAACCCTTGCATCCATGGTGCTTACACTTCTATAAGGGGATGTGATAATATAAACTAGTCTTTAGTGTTTTTGAGATGCCTTGACACATTGCCTCATTGATCCATATACTACAAGCCTGTAGGATAAGTGAGGGGAGTCTTAACGTCCTCATTGTGAAGTTGAGCATTGGGTAGGCTATAGGACTCATCGAAGGTCACACAGCTCTTGAGTGGGAGGGAGACAAGACCTGAGACGAGGCATTCCTGGGACCAAGGCAGGCACACAGCCACAAAGATCCTTGGGTTACCTGGGAACCATTGAGTGATATTCTAAGCAGTGTCTTACCAACTGGAAGGACTGCTAGGGTATTGAATTCCTGGAAAGAGACTTAGCTGTTTGATAATAGTCCATAACCAGCAGGCATGGGGGCAAGAGCACTGGATAGAGAGTCTTCTGGAGGAGTACTTACCATATTTACTAGTGCATAGTATACATTCATTCATTGTTAATGAGTGAATAATTAATAAATACAAGAACTTATTGTCACCAATATCATTTTTCCCAATGTTCATGTAAAATTTAAGGTCTAAAACTTGTTCATTAAAATGTGTAATGTAACCCCACAATGTACTTTACACTTAGTAATTTTCATCTTAAATACACACACACACAAAGGGAACATAATAAAAACACACCCCAGACTCCACAGTGACCATGACATCTGAAAACAGGGAGATCAGTCTTTGATAGTTTGTTTCTAGATATTTTCTGAACTAATTAACTAATTGCACTATTTTAAAATATCACCAATAATGAAAAGAAGGCCAAATTAAAAGAAATTAGAAGCTGCATGGTCCTACTTAAGCAGGAACCAAGATACTGGGTCTCCTAAGAGTAGCTCCCCAAATCCCTTGTTGTACCTCAGGTGAGTGAGAAGGTGAGTGAGAAGCCACTCACCTTCAGGTAAACACAGACCTCGCAAGCCTGTGCCTTTCTCTTATTTAGGGGAAATTTTGAACACTTAGACATACTCACCATTAACTCCCTTCTTAGAGTATAGTTGATTAATATCTATCAGAAATAAATAAACCTTGCCAGATAAATACCTGTAATCCCAGTATTTGGGAATCTAAGGCAGAAGGATCACAGATTTGAGGTCAGCAATTTAGAAAGACCATATTTCAAAATAGCCAAATTTTGAAACCAACCCAGGCGTCTGTCAACAGATGAATAAATAAAGAAAATGTATTGTATATATACACAATGGAATTCTCCCTAGCCATAAAAAAGAAAAAATTATGTCCTTTGCAGTAAAATGGATAAAACTAGAGAATATTATGCCAAGTGAGATCAACCAGTCTCAGAAAATCAAGGGTTGTATGTTTTCTCTCATATGTGGAAGCCAGAGAGAAAACAGGAAACATAAGGGACTTTAGGTAAATATGGAGACCAGTAGAATAGTGGAAGGAGATTAGGGAAGGAGGTGAGGAGTAGAAAAAGGGGGATTGAGGAAGGAAACAGTTCAAATAATGCTTTAGCAATATATAAAGTTATTACTACCAGTTTCCCTAGCATGTACAGGAAGGAAGGGGAGTAGTGGATGGGATACGGAGGGAAGTACACCAAGAACTATGTGCATATATGTTTGTGTCACCTTGAATTTCACTATAATGTATAATTGCAATGCACTAATAAAAATATAAATAAATAAATATTAAAAGGGCTAGGGGTGTCGCTCAGAGGTAGAATATCTCTAGGTTCAATCCTCAGTACCATAAGAATAAGTAAACCTTAAAATTGGCCATGGCCTATGACTGCATTAAATATAGTAATAAAATATAAACACATAAATGTCCAGCAATAAAAAGTTGATAATTTTAAAAATTAATTATTCTTAAATGGTGAATATTAGAAAAAAGATCATATCTGATCAACTACTTAATCTCAATGGGCACAATTCCTCAGGTACACATAAAAGTTAACATTGAGACTCTACCTGCATAAGGATAAGTAAGACTGAAAATAGCCTGATTTTGCAAGTTAGGATATACTCTCTTTAAGATTATAGAGTCTGCAAGATAGCCCTCAAGAATCCCATGCCCTGGTAAGCATGACCTGTATAATCTCTCCCTTTGAATATGAATGGGACATGGTTTGGGTACATTATATGCAAAAAAGATGATGCAGATGGAATTAAGATCCTAACCAGCCCAGCATTGTGGCTCACACCTGTAATCCCAGTACTTGGAAGACTGAGACAGGAGGATCACAGGTTCGAAGCCAACCTCAGCAACTTAGTGAGACCCTGTTTCAAAAAAAAAAAAATTAAAAATGGCTGGGGGTATAGCTTGAAGGTAAAATGCCCCTGGGTTCAATCTCCAGTACAAAAAAAGACATGATCCTATATTTAGAAGACCCAAAAAACTCAACCAAAAGACTTCTAGAGCTGATTAACAAATTCAGCAAAGGAGTGGGATACAAAATCAATCTAAAAACAATCAGTAGCTTTTCCATATGCCAGCCATGAATCCATGAATCCAGAAAAATAAATTCCATTCACAATAACCTCAAAAACAATTAAATATCTAGGAATAAATCAAACCAAGGAAGTAAAAGACCTCTACAATGAAAATTATAAAAAACTAGAGAAAGAAATTGAAGATCTTAGAAGATGGAAAGATCTCCCATGTTCTTGGATAGGCAGAATAATTATCAAAATGACCATTCTTCCAAAAGTGAGCTACAGAACCAATACAATCCCTATAAAAAAAAAACAATGTCATTCTTCTCAGAACTAGAAAAATCAGTCCTAAATTTCATATGGAGAAACAAAAGACCCAGAATAGCCAAAGCAATTCTCAGCAATAAGAACCATACAGGAGGAATCACAATTCCTGGCTTCAAATTATACTACAGAGCTATAGTAATAAAAACAGTATGGTATTGGCACAAAAACAGACACATAGACCAATGGAACAGAAGATAAGATACAGAAACAAATCCAGGGAAAGCCTGCCAAGCCCTGTATGCATGTATGTCACTATCACTATGAACTACATTATGATGTGAGATGATAATGTACCAATAAAAGTATAAAAAAAGAAAAGGAAAAGATCCCTAATCAGTTAACTTTGAGTTCATCAAAAAGGAGATTATCGGGGGGGAGGGTAACTAATCAGATGAGATATTAAAGTTTGAGAAATTCAAAGTGACAAAGAAAGTTTGCTGCTGCCCATTAATGGAGAAGTTGACATGGTGTGAGGACAGCCAAGTGACAATGTATGGCAGGTAGCCTCCAGGTGCTGAGGTCAGCCTCCACTTGGAAGCCATCAGGAAAGCATCACCTTAGTCCTATAGATGCAAGAAAATGAATTTTACCAAGAGCCTGAGGGAGTTTGGAATTGGATTTTTCTCTAGATGCAGCCTCCAGATAAGGACAGACATGTCTAAGAACTTAATTTGAGCCTTATGAGACCCTGACCAAAGGAGCAGTTAACCCATGTCCCACATCCAACTGACCCATAGACACTTTGAGATAATAAATTCCTGTTGTTTGAAGCCATTAAGTGTATGGTAACTTCTAACACAGCATTTTTTTTAAATCCTAATAGAGTAGTAAATATGTCCTAGAATCAAGTTGATTTTCAAGTCCTGTGTGTTTTATGCCCTATTCCAGTTCCTGGGGTCTAATGTCGAAGTCAGTCTTAGCATGAACCCAAGCACTATTTCACATTTTCCCCTCCCTTTCCCTTCAACCACAGCAGAAGCAAATAGCCAGCAACAGAAAGGATCAGCTACAAGTCTGTAGGTCTGAGAAGAGCAGCTTCAATCATTTCCAGTGAGTTCACAGTACTGCTCCAATTGACAAGAGCATCAGCACAGCTCTGAGTCAGGAAGCTTTGCATCACACACTCTAATACTATGCTCTTTGCTATTCTGATTTCCTAGGGGGGAAAAAACATTCACAAATGTACACAATTGCTGTCAAGTCAGCCATCCTACGTGCATCTCTCTGTAGTAGCTGATGCTGATTTTAGGTCTCGAGTGAATCAGCACTGCGTCCCCTGCTTGTTACCTCTATAGGTGAATGGGAGTCTTTAGAAAGCAATGTGACCACTTGTGGAGTAATATCTCAAGATGCTTCCTGATATCCAGCAAACACTACCACAAAGATGCAAAGGCCAAGTTTCCAGCATCTCCATGGCAGAAGATAGCATCCTTTCCTCTTCCCACCAGAAGGACACAGATGCCTCAACTCCTAGCAGTCAACAACTGCTAGGAATGGCCTAATGTGATCAAAGCCCAGTGCTGCCCTCTCCCTGCAGCCAAGTTCATCGTGCACATCAGCAGGGTGCAGGGTGATCCAGGAAAGAGGTCACCCTTCTTTCCTCCATGTTCTGGGACATCTGGGGCCAAGATAAACACAGATACGTGTGTCAGGACTGCAGTCATCTCAAAGTTGGTCTTCTTACTTCCACACCCCATATTTCCATCTGCTGAAAGTTATTTTTCTAAAATTCAAAAAATTTGATCATATACACACTCTGATTCTCCACACCCAAACACTGCTTCAAATTCTTCCAGATCCTTCTAGATAAAACCCAGACTCTCCAGCATGCATTGCAAGACTCTTAATCCCAAACTGACACTTTGTACTCAAAGCTGCACCAATATTCAACGTGCTTGCAAATCTTCAGTGGTCTCACCCCTAGGCTAGAATGCGTGCTGGTTTTCCACTCGAAATATTGTCTCTCTATCCTTCCACCTGATTAACTCTGAGTCATTCCCTCAGATTTCACGTTAGAGTCATTTCCCTTGAAAGCCCTCTCTAACTCACTCAATGTGGACTAGATCACCTTCTAAGACACTTTACTTCCTCCCCAGCTATGGAGGTACTCTGCACTCTTATGGAATTACTCGTGTATGGGTCTCTCTCTCTGGCTTGGTGGAAAAACTCATTGCTTCTATCCAGTTCAGTGCTTTATCTCCTAGATAGTATCTGGCAGAAAGCAAGCACTAAATAAATATTGTTGAATAAAGGAAGAAAGGGGTAAGTGAATGGGGTCATTCTTTAAGAAGATATTTATGCAAAAAATATCTGCATATTCAAGCCCCTCCAGGATGAAACATTAACTAAATTTTTCAACCTGTTATCATCTATCAACACTCTGTAAGCATCTATCAGACCAAAGCATCCTTCATTTCCTATTCATGCTCTACACAGTCCTGCCTCCGAGCATTGTTCACAAGAATGCCCACATGCCAGAATGCTACCATCAAGATGTTTCCTCTGTAAAGACTTGCTTGGGTCCCCTGATGCAGAATTAATTTATTTCACCTCTGTCCTTACAGCATAATGCTTGTACCTTCTGTTTAGCACTTTGGAGTTCTTGTCTTGTTTATGCATCTGCCTTTCAACTGAAGTATAAAATCCTTAAGGAAAACAGCAATATTTTAGTCATCATAGAATCCAAAATAGTTCTCAATAAATATTTATAGTAGTATATAAAAAAGAGTTTGCTTTTTGTAAGATATCTGTGTCCTTTAATGTGATTTCAGGACTAGGGGAAACAATAGTAATAATAGTATTTTTAAATAATAATAATAAAATATCTATCAAGTATTAACTGCATTCCATACATCAAGCTCTGGTTCAATGCTTTGCATTCATCACTTGTGACCATTCAAAGCTGCACAGTAGATATTAGCCTCCCCACTTTAGAGATAAGGAATCTGAGAAATAATTTATAGAAGATGACACAGATAGTGAGTACATGAGAGATTCAGGATGTGGACTTAACCTATCTGGCCCCAGTGCCTGAGCCCTTTCCACGAACACTCTGTCTTTGGACACTGAGTTTGCAACGTGACTACATGTTTGCATCACTTCAACAGTTTAAGTATCTAAAGTGAAGCCTGACTTTGGTTTTTTTCCACATGGTCCTCTCATGCTTGGAATGAACCAGGTCTACAAGCTTTCACTAAACTTTTTCTGGAGTGAGGATCGTGCCTACTGTGGCTGATAGACCACAGCTTATCATAGTGTATTAGAGAGAGCTCCATCTGCCCACATACATACCCAGTGCATGGGTACCCATGGGTGATACCCAGAAATTGGACTGCTCTCATATGTAGGTGCTCTACAGTCCTGTGTCTGGCACGTACATTTTTAAATCCACATACCTGTGATAAAACAAATGCTTCTGCCTGCATGGCAACTGATCATGATTGTGGGCTTTTAGCAAGGAAAAGTCAAGGAGTGAAAGGAAGGGCCTCAGAAGGCAATATAACAGCAGAGGGGCAAGCCTTAGCATTTTATCACATCCTGCTGAGCTGTTTTTCAATTGCTTAGCACTATGCTCAACTCTTTATTTTCATTATCCAATTTAATCCATACAACTCTACATAAGTGCTGTTATTATATCCAATCTGGAGATGAAAACACTGACTCATAGTAGTAGTAGTGAGTACTGCTTAGGTCATCCAGGAGAGTAATCAGACACAAATCTGTCTAACTCCATAGCTCACACTCATAGCCATTCTGAATATCAACGCTGACAAATATCACCCAAGCTTTTATCTAAACACTATGCTTAGAACTGCTCTCTTTCTGCATAAGTGCCTAGAACAAAACAGAGCATCCCAGGCAGGCCCATCCACATAATTTCTCACTCCAGGGGCATTCAAATCCCAAAGCTACTTTTCCAGGCATCTGGGTGTTTGTCCCAAATCATGACCTATTTCCAACTTGTGTAATTACATTGTCTTTTTAATTGCCCTTGGGTGTTCTGCTGGATGAAACCACACCACAGCCTGTCCTCTGGCCCTGAGCAATGTTGCTAGGCAGCCATTAGACAGCTGTTTCTATCCACCAGAAGAGGTAGCTACACATCTATAGGGAATGGAAATATTGTTTCAGGGTTTCACAACTTAAAACAACGGAAAATTGCCAGGGAGTTCTTCTGGTGGCAAAGACCCAAAATTTGAAGATGTATACTCTTAAAGAATTAGCCCACATAACAAACTGTAGTTTTGGAGAAGTTTTTCTGAATTATTACAATATTTAAAAGGCAAATAATTCTTTTGCAGATGAGATCACCATCCTTTCTCCCTTTCCAGCCTATCTTCCCTGTTACCAAATTCTCTATTTTCATCAAAGTTATTCTGCCAATGGAAGGAAGAAATGAACTGCTCACAGCAGGAAACAGTCATGAGAGAATGAACCTCCATCATCTATGGGGTCTAATTAGAGGCCAGTAGCCTCATATAGGGGGTTAGATCAAAGGCTCTTCTAACTAGAGTGTTTCACATTCATTTCAGATCAGAAACTGACCATGAAAAGATAATCAGTCTTAAAAGTCTTTGGATGTATTGAAATAATAATAGCAAGTAACATTCATCATTTCACTGAAACCTCATAAAAATCCAAGGAAGCATTTTCCCATTTCATAAGTGAGCAACTGAATCTCAGAGAGGTCAAGTTGCTTGTCCAGTGTCCCATGCCTGAAAAGTGGTAGAACCAGGACTCAATCCCAGGCTTCTCAGACTCTAAAACCTAGTCCCTTATTTCTATCTGTACTATGTCCATACACTTTCAATACCGTGTTTTCTTCTTGGGGAAACTCCCAGGGTCTAACCCAGAATTTAGACCTCTTTGCCAAAGAAAGCAGCTCTCAGAACTGAATCACACACTTAGCTATGAGCTTTCTGAAGATGAAATGATTACTGAATAATCAATTGGAAGAGGAGCCCAGTCTAAGAAGCAAGCCCATCAGGAACTAGAGGATGTAACACTTCTCTTTTGAAAAGAGAATGAAAGGAAACAGATCATCTGCTCCAACAGCGTCTTTGAACAGATAGGGAGGAAAGTGACATTTTTAAAGTCACAATGTTATTTTAATGATATAAATATGAATGTACTCTTCATGTTCTTCACAATTGTCAGTATTATTATTGCAAGCTTTATTCTTATTCTTAGTATGAGCAGTAGTACTACAACTACTATGATCAAGCCAGTGAAATACTTAGCTTAAGCTGTCCCAAACTATGTTCTTCTCTAAATGGGCACTGGATCTTACATTTGGGCTTTATTTATGCGATGATGGTGTACGTGACCACAGCATAGTCAAAGCAAGCCTGTATCATCCCTCTCTCACATACATAGACACCCCATTCCTTTATTGGATTTTCTTTCAAGCAATTAGCACTATCTAAATTCATTCATTCATTTCTTCATTCTTTCATGTAGATGTTTGCTGTAAGTCCTTCCTACTTGCTATGTAATATAAGATCCTAGAGAGCATGAATCATATCTCTTAAGGGTGTTCCTGTATCCTCTGAGCCTTAACAATGTTTATTGAGTGAGTGAAGGATGGTACCACTGACATGAGTCAGTTTAAGTACATGAATAATGTTTCCTTTTGGACAGATCTGTCTGAGGCAAGATGGATTTTATAATAACAACAAAGAAAAGATGGAGGATCATTTGTATATTTTTGTTTCTCACTATGATGTGATCCCTCACTATGATGTGATAAATAAAGCTTATAAATAGCATACATCCTTCCCAGCACCTAGAAAGCAAAGGGGATAAAAGTCCTGACCTGTTGTCCTAGCATGTTCTGTGATGAAAATAAATGTAGACATTCCTCAAATCATCCACATAATTTGGTGAGCAAGCCAGAATAAGAGAGTGTTTTATATCTTAGATGGTATCTTGGACCCAAGAGCATATTCCTTAAGACAATCAATAATGAAATAAAATTCAAAATATGCAATAAATAAATTGTTATTTCCATAAACATGTAACTCTGGATTTAAAAGGACAATTATGAAGGTCCTTACATAGCAAGTTTGAGACCACACATAATAGAAGGTATTATGGTCAGATATAGAGTCATGAGGGTTGTAATCTCATCAGTAGATTAAATCCATTGTGATGGATTTATCCGGGTGGTGGCCAGGGCTGGTAGGGTAAGGCTAGAGAAGGTAGGTCCCTTGCCATGCAACCTTGGGAATTATATATAATTCCTCCTCCCCTTGTTCTCTCTTGATTCCGGCCTCTGTGATGTGAGGAGCAGAGCCCGTGTGCTCTGCCTTTCTCCACTTCCCACCACCATGCCCTGAGTTCCAAACTCCAGACTCACATGGACTGAACTCTGAGATTTCCAAAAAAAAAACTGTGAGCAAATAAATCTTCTTTCCTCTAAGTTGTGTAGTCAGGTTTACTGGGAAACGGCAGTAAGAATGTTGACTAAAACATAAGGAAAACAAGAATCTCTTACATTAAAACTCTAAGAAGGCAGCTTTAGTCATATTAAATTGCTAAGATGCAATTGCAGGAATATAAATGTTGTACAGTGAGCATGCTAGGCATATGGGGGGAAATGAGATAATTACAATAAAACCCACTGCCAAGAAAAGAACACAGCTTGGAAACCAGGGGAGGAGGGCAGGTGGGGGTGGGGTCATTCAGATATGAGTGTAGATACAATGCATACCTTCATGCTAAACTCCTTGAAACTGCACCAAGCATTTAGAGCCAAAACAATCTGTCCATGAAATCATTGCTCTGGGGTCTTGGGACTAAGGGGACTACACTCTGGACCCCTGATGAGTTTAGAATCATGGCACTTCAATATCTTATCATAGTCTCAAGATTATTCCCCTCAAACTTAGCTTCCTATCCCCCTTTGTACTGCTCAACAGGATCAGGATACTATTCGAATGTAATATCAAAAAAAGTGCTTAGGGTTTATCCTCTAAGACTTTTTTTTTTTGTCTACACAACGTTTTATATATATTTTAAATGAATCGACATTTACTAAATGGAAAATTCCATACTGGAAACAAAATTACAACTTTCCAGATTCTCTTGAATTTTTTCTTCTCTCTGGAGCAAAGACTATATTCCCAGTTGACAAAAATCAGTTTGAACTGACTCATTTAAACCAAGAAAATAATAAAACTTCATCTTCAAGATAGTGGTTATCTTTGATAAGAGGAAAAGATGATTAGCACTGGGTTGCCATTGTTTCTTTAAATAAAAAGCTGTTAGAGTCGGTCCAAGATGGCGACTAAGGGAAGTACCACATTACGATCTCTCTGAGACTTGTGTCTCAATTGCCGTGAAAGCAACTTCTCAACAGGAGAAGAAAAATAACAAAAACTTGTACTAAACAACGAAAAATTTGAAAGGTGATGGAATCAAAGCCAGAAGACAAAACAGAGGAAAGTAAAAGGCTCCAAGCGTCTTACCGGAGGAACAGCGGCGGCGCCATCTTGGCCAGACCACGCCGGCCGCTCCCGGCATTGTGGCTTCTACACGCCACCGGCAGAGAAGCCAGAGATCTGCTGTGAGTCCAACTGCAGATCAGCAGAGACGAGAGCGAGCAGCGGCTCCTCCACACTCGAGACGCCAAACGGCGGCGGCCACAGCGGCTGCAGCGGCGCCATCTTGGCAGGACTTTACCGGCGGCTACTAGCATTGTGGCTTCCACACAAGACCAATGGAGACGCCAGCGACCTGCTGTGAATCCAGCAGCTGCAGAATAGCAGCAGTGAAGGCAGCAGCGACTCACTCCACGCGCGACACACACCCGAACTGCTGCGTCGGCGGAAGCAGCAGCGGCGCCATCTTGGTCAGACCGCGCCGGCGGCTACCAGCATTGCGGCTTCTGCAGACCACCAACAAAGAGGCCAGGGAGCTCTTCTAGAACCAGCACTGCAGAGCATCAGCCACAAAAGCGAGCGGCAGTTTGATCAATGCTCGGCAGAGTCCCCAGGGCCCGGAGGCCTGACCAGAACCTGTGGCAGCGGCTGAGCCCAACACCCCCCAGAGATTAAGAGCAGCACTCAACGAGACCGGAAGTCACCGAGCCGCCCCAGGGGAGACCACCCAGCGCGGCCACAGGGACTCGCAGGGTCTGAGACGGTGCGGATTGTCCCAGCAGAGGTGGGAGTGGGGTCTGCTGTGGGACACGGTAGACGCGTGGATAAGCAGACAGCCCCTGGCGACATTGGGTGGGACAGACTTGCAGCCCGCAGGTCGCAGTGCCCTTACAGAGTCCCCGGGGATCACCACAGGACGTACAGCTGTGGTACCAGGGGAAAAAATGGACCAAACCAGCCCTCTCTGTGGAAAATGTGGAGTTCCGTGTTTGCACAGAATTGGGTCAAAGCAACATCGGCTGCTTCTGGAGGCAAAGAGAGACACAAGCCCAGGGCCACCTGCTGGTGACACCTGCTATAGGTGTAGTCAGAGAGAGAGACATAGGGACAGCCCAATAATCTTTTCAGAAAAGTAATATTAGAAAATTTTCCAGACATAGACAAAGAGGTCGATACACAGGTACATGAAACATATAGAACCCCTAATAGACAAGATCAGAGAAGAGGTTCACCATGCCACATAATAATCAGATTGACTAATGTAGAGGCCAAGGAGAGAATCTTAAAGGCAGCAAGAGTAAAAGACCAAGTAACATTCAGAGGCAAACCAATAAGAATCACTCCCGACCTTCCAAACCAAGTGTTCAATGTGCTGAGGATCTGTGTTTACAGCAGAGGGGCAGAGGAAAGTCTACCAACAGATGAGACTGGAGTAAGGGGGGATGGGCTGGCCCATGAGGGAAGTGGTAGGGCAATGGCACAGACTTAGAGATCAACAAGCCAGTATACATCCACTTTCCAACTGGTAATAACATATTTTATTCCTTCAATCCTAGAGTGCGCTCACCATGGCTGAGTTAAGGCCAGCTCCATCATCTCACTGAATCACCTGCAATTCGCAGCTGGTCCCTTTCAGCTTCAGTTCCCAGCTGAAACCTCCTTATTCTCCTTTCACTCCTTCATATACTATGTGTCCGTTTTTCTCACCATACTAGACTGTAGTTCTGTTTTAAGGGAGAGCCTGCAAAAACTCTCATGGTGCTTTATACATAGGAAGTGCTCAATAAATGTCAGTCTGGTTGGCAAAGGCAGTCATGGAACTGGTTGCTAGAGAGTAGTGAAGGCTAGTTTTCAAGACTGGTAAGTGGGTTGTCATTGAAAATGACTCCGCTGGTTTAGTGCTGATGAGGTACAATAGAAGAGATAAAAATTTTAGGTAGAAAGAGACAAATTGGGAAGGAAAATATAGTTTTAAAATCTGGAAAATTCATAATCTCCATCTTCACCCTATAAAATGTGTCTGTCTTGGGCAGAAGCCTCAATGAGCCCATACCCTTAATCACAATGGCCCCTCTCCCACCTGAGATCCCTGAGATGCTTGGTAAACAAAGGATCCATGATGAGGACAAGGTGAGACACCAGCCAGACACCACCCATCATTGCTGGGGGGAAACTGAAGAGTAAGAGGAAGTCTAGACCTCCACTGTGCAGGTGACTCCACCTACCCCCTCATGGGGGTTCTATAAAAGAACTGAGAGCCACAAAGGCTCTCTTGCTTGCTTGGATGAACACTCTCTCGTATGCAGAGACACTCGCTCTCCCCCTCTTGAGATGGCCCATGTCTCCCCTGAACATGTATCCCCACGTTCCTTGAATTAAACCTTTGCCTTTTCTCTGACCAGTGCATGTTGAAATTCTTTTCATCATGGAGGTCAAGATCCCACAGAATTATCATGTGTTCCCCTGATAGTGTGGTGAAGGTGTGGTGGGAAAGGAGCCATTAGCATGCCTTTCCTGTCCCCTTCTTTAAATTACTTCTCCAATCACTTGGACTTACCCTTAACCTTTGGGTGGAGAGATAAGGACTTCAGAATGTGGCCTCTGGTCACCCTGCCTCGTGTACGCGCATTATCAATTTTCCAGATACAGCAACTCAAATAAAAAGGAAAAGATGTTTTTAAATTGTGCTTCTCATCAATGGTTAGAAGAGAAAATGATAGTTGCCATACTTTTGGAGAAGGCCAGGCTGAAGTCTCCAGGCCTTTGTGAGCATCTCCATCAATTACATGTACTGAGAGAGCAGCAAGGAGACATTTGTGAATTGGAACTTTAATGACAACCTTATACCAATATCTAATTTAGTGCTTCTGTCAGGAGCTAGGCTCATTTTTCTCAAAGAAGAAAGATAAATAAAAGACTTGACTTTGGAACATCCTGCTACCACATGGCAAGAAAGAAAATACCCATTTCTTTCATTTCAAGTCAAACTACCTAGCGACTATATCACATTTGGATAATACTTCATGCAATTCTCTAGGCTTGAACTGCACACACCATCTCACTTTTACTCCACGTTCCTAGCACTTAGAACATCTCAATCTGTTTGGCAAAACCAGGGCAGCTTCCTGGAAAAGTCAGATGTTTGATCTGACTTCTAAAGGGTGAATAGGAGTTTGGGAGGTAAAAGAAAAGGAGATGTTGGGAATAACTTATACAACCTCACTTACCACTGTAACTGAATTCTTACTAATTTTTACTTTTCATTGTGTATTTAGTGTAGTGGGTCTAAACGGAAAGGGATAAGTAGGGGTAGCAAGAAGGCACTTAATGCCTAGAAAAAGACCTACAGCTGCATGATAAGAGTACCTCTGGTGATAGTAGTCCTAGCTCCTGTGTATTAAGCCACTGTGTCACACTGATGAACACGTTACATACACCATTTTCATCTCTGCTCACAAAACCATCATGGGAATCATTACTCCATTTTGAAGATAAATGAAACTAGGGTTCATAGGTGCTAAGTCCTTTGCCTAAGGAATCATAGTTAATAAAGAGCAAGACCAGGAGTTATACAGGTCTCTCTGGAGGTCAGTGCAATGGCTAAGTGTATGGACTTTGGAGTAAAACAAAAAGACAACCTGGGAAACATGCCGTGCCAAAATTTGTTGTGTATTTCTTATCTAAATCGAGAACGTATTGAAGTCTGTCATCTCCAAAGACCCTTTGAGTCTGCGAATGTTCTAAAAGTGTCACAACCCAGCCCAGGGTGGTTTCACGCCACTATGACTTTCTTCCCTGTTCTGATCCCCCTGTACCAACTCCCTGGCCTTCTCCTAATCCTCAAGACAGAATAAACCTCAAGAGTGAACCTGAGAAGAAAGCTTATTGCTATAATTCTATTACGATGGGGAAGCTGGAGGGGGGATGTACTCACCTGATGGCCACAGCACTAACAGCAGTGCTTACTAAGCCACCAAGAAGACTCTTAAAATAAAGAATTAATGGGTGCCAGAATCAGGCTCAGGCTGACCGGTGCCAATGGAGTTCTGCATAATTTAGTGCTACATTGTCAACTATGAAATATCTCTGGGCAACAGCCTAAGTATCTTATGAACAACCTGAATCTAAAGAAGGAAAGGAAGAATGAAAGAGTGATGACGATGGCACTGATACCAAAAAATGCAGCCAAAGAGTTTGAATAAAATCATCTCAAGAATATAGAAAAGGGGAGAGAGGCATCTCTATATTACTAATATATTACCTTCTGAGGTATGTATGAGTAATGAACTAAATAAGGTTATTTATAAATAGGTAACTATGTTATCTATAGACTTAGATGTACATGTTCAATAAGATCAAAAAAGTTTGAAAACCTGTCTTCTTTTGGAGAAGATACAGGATCATCTAATTCAGATTGCCTTATATTGGGGCATATGAGAGTAAATATTAAGACTAACCTTGACCTTATTCCTTAAATTATGATCAGCTTTTGAATTCCTTCCTTATGCCAGGCATCAAGCTGGTCTCTGGAAATAGAAAATGGTACAAAATACTCTAGTAGTAATTTTCAGCCAATGTTTAAGTCATAGCATTTGCTGACTTAACTTTGACTTTCACATAAGTATACAAGTCCTGGTTTTCTTCATGTTTCAATAAACATTTGGCTTCTTTTGGTACCAGCTTAATGGTATGCTCTGTGTCTTTTATGTACACCAAGTCTTATCCAATCCTATGCAGTGTTGTGTGACCTACATACCTAAATTCCAACAGACATGGCTTTACCCACATGAAGCCTCAGTCCCAGCAAAAATGCAGCTCACACATTGTTCCTGATTACCATTTGACAAATCTCTTTCTGCTGGATGCTAGTTGAGGTCCATTGCCTGGAAGTATTCATACAGACGAATGGACACCATCACTGTATGAGTCAATGGAAACCTCTCTAACAAGAAGTGCTTCCTTCACTAGCCACTGCCTTACATTCATGCCATGGACATGACTCCATGACATCCAAAACAAGCCACTAAAAGCAAAGAACTATGCTTACAAGTGACATTTAGCAGGATAAAGACATTAGCTCACTTATTCTAAGAGGAAGATAATCAACAAGCTCAGAGCAAAGACGCTGAAGGAATGTGATCCAGGATGGCAGGTGAATTCGAAGGAACAGATATTATTTTTTCGCAAGGAAAAGGTGGCCTTACCTGAAGGTAATGAACTCTCAGGTCAATGAAGAGAACAGGTAGGTCGTGACTGGAGGAGAGATGAGCAAAGCCTGAATTGGCACTGTGCTTGCTTCATGGCTTTGCCAAGGAATGCCCAAGCTAGATGCATAGACAGGATTCTGTTTGAAGATAATTTTCTTTCCCAGCTACAATCCAATATCTCCAGGCCCATTGCAGGCAGAGTCTAGACCAATTCCCCATCACAAATGAATCCTGACAGCTGATGCTCTTTACTCTGCCATGGTGCTAATGAAATCTCAAGCAAGAGGAACAGTGAACCAACCCTTCCTACCTGTTGTCCATCTGCTCTTTGGCAACAAATAATGGAGTCATAGGGAAAACCAGGGAGATGTCATATTTATTGGAGAATTGAGAATCCAGGGTGACAAATTTATGGCCTACATACCTCTTCTAACCTAACCTAACCTAATTTAACTTAACCTAACCCAAGACATATATCACTAATTGATCATGGTATCCTTTCATACTGAGTTCACATGCAACCTCAGAATCCTTTTGAACCATCTCTTCGATAGACACAATCAATCTTTCAGAGTTAGTATGCAATTTGAAACAAATTAGTCATCATTGGTCACAATTGAGAGAAACAATACTAGCACATTTATTATGAAAAATCTGGTTTTGTGGTACAGAAAATAAGACTAAGTAGGGATTCATAGGGAAGCCTCATAGAGCAGGAAGGGACTTAAACTGGCTATGGACACTCAGGTAGAATTTTAAAAGTGAAGCAGACTAACCATGTTCACTTTCCCACATGTAATATTTGGGAGAATGAGGAAAGGAGCTAACAGGAAGAGTTGCATTTTCTTTCAAAGCCTCCCAGGTACCTAGGCTCTTCCTGACATGCCCAGGATAGCACCTGCAGTCCTGTGCACAGTACCTAACCGCATCTCCTGACTCCCCAAGCTTAGAGCAGGATGAGCCACTACTGAAAAAGCAGCACAGCAGACCACAGTGACCCCAGACCTGTCTTTCATGAGCTGCATTGGCCATTTTTTGTCATATTCGCATGCCTCATTATTATTACTGTTATTATTTTTATTATTACTGACAATATTTTATGTCAACCCACTTAGTTTACATAAATTAATTTTAAAGCAGAAAAACTATATAACCACCATCTAAAAGGCAGTCTTATTTGCCTACACTAATTTAAATAATAAATAATCCCTTTTTTTGCAGTGCTAGGGATTGAACCCAGGGGCATTCTCCCTCCGAGCTACACCCCCAGCCCTATTTTTTATTCTTTATTTTGAAACAGGGTCTCACTAAGTTGCAGAGGGCCTCACTAAGTAGCTGAGGCTGGCCGCAAACCCGGATCCTCCTGTCTCAGCCTCCCAAGTACTGGAATTACAAGCGTGTACCACCACGTCTGACTCGACATTGGTATTTTCACATATGTACACATAGCCCATGTTAGTAATTTCCTTCAATGAACCTCACTCTTCCCCTTCTTGGTTCAGTTTAGGTATGTGTCTAGAAATCTGTCAATTTCTTCCATGTTTTCTAGTTTATTGGAATATAAATTTTCAAAATAGTTTCTGATGCTGCTCTGGATTTCCCCACTGTCTGTGGTGATGTCTCTCTTTTCATTTCTGATTTTAATAATTTGAGTTGATTCTCTCTCTCTCTCTCTCTCTCTCTCTCTCTTTTTTTTTGGCTAGGGGTTTGTCAATGTTGTTAATATTTTCAAAGAACCAGTTTTTTAATTTGTTGATCCTTTGTATTTTTTTGTTCTCGATTTCATTGATTTCTGCTCTGATTTTAATTATATCCTGTCTTCTACTGGCTTTGAGCTTCGACTGCTTCTATTTCTCTAGGTCATTGAGGTGTGTCATTAGGTGGTTTGTTTGGTGACTTTCTGCTTTTCTTATGTGGGCACTCAGTGCTATATATTTTCCTCTTATCACTGCCCTCAAAGTGTTCTATAGATTTTGGTATGCTGTGTCTCTATTTTCCTTTAATTCTAGGAATTTTTAAAATTTCTCCCCTTATTTCTGCTCTGATCCAGTCCTCACTCAAGAGTGTATCATTCCATCTCCATGTATTTATGTAATTTCTTTTGGTCTTCCTGTTGTTGATTTCGACTTTCATTCTGCTGTGATCTGAGAAGATGCAGGAAATGATATTGCTTTTTTTGAATTTTCTGGTACTTGCTTTGTGGCCCAGGATATGGTCTATTTTGGAGAAGGTTCCATGGACAGCCTAGAAGAATGTGTATTCAGCTATTGCTGGTTGAAATATTCTGTATATATCTATCAGGTCCATTTGGTTTATAGTTTTCTTTAGGTTTGAAGAGTCTTTACTCATCTTTTCCTGGAAGATCGACCTAGTGATATGAGTGGTGTGTTGAAGTCTCCCAATATTATTGTATTTGGGTTTACTTGAGCCCTGGTGTCCCAGAGAGTTTTTTGTTGTTGTTGTTTTTGTTTTTGTTTTTGTTTTTGTTTTTTGCAGTAGCAAAAAACAAAAGGAGCGTTCTACCTCCAAGCTACACCCCCAGCCCTATTTTTTATCCTTTATTTTGAAACCAGGTCTCACAAAGTTCTGAAGGGTCTGACTAAGTAGCTGAGGCTGGCCACGAACCCGGATCCTCCGGTCTCCACCTCCCAAGTACTGGGATTACATGCGTGCACCACCACGCCCAACCCAAAGAGTTTGTTTTACAAAAGTGGATGCACCCACATTTGGGCCATAAATGTTTACTATCATTATATCTTCTTATTGTATTGTTCCTTTTATTAATAAGAAGTGACCCGCTTTGTCTCTTCTGATAGGTGTAAGCTTAAAAAAAAAAAACCTGTTTCATCAGATATGAGCATTGTTACTCCTGCTTGTTTTGGGTCTCCATTTGAATGATATATCTTTTTCCATCCTTTCACCTTTAGCATATGGATATCTTTGGCTGTAAGGTGAGTTTACTGCAAGCAGCATACAGTTATATTATGTTTTTTAATCCACATTGCCAGTCTTTTAATTGGGGAATTAAAAGACTCAATAACATTCAGACTCTCAATAACATTCAGTGTTATTGAGATATGATTTTTGTTTCCTGTCAATTTGAGTTCTATTTTCTGTTTAATGTAGTGTTATTTCTCCTTTGTTTAGTTGCCCATCTGGTGGAGTCTGCCCCTTCTCTGTTTCTGGTGCTTGCTTATTTTTCTTCTTTGTGTTTATTTAAGTATTTTCTCTAGCACTGGCTTTAGTAGTCATGAATTCTTTAAATTTTTGCTTGTCTTGGAACATTTTTATTTCTCCATCAATTTTGAATTTTCTGGGTAGAGCAGTCTTGGTTGAAAGTTGTTTTCTTCCAAGGTCTGGAGTATATCTTACCAGCCCCTCCTGGCTTTTATGACTTGGGATGAGAAGTCTGGAGTGATTTTTATTGTTTTGCCCGAATGTCACCTGTTATTTTGTTTTTGCTTTTAAGATTCTTTCCTTGGCCTTTATGTTAGTCATTTTGACTGTTACGTGGCATGGGGAAGATCTTCTTTGATCTTGTCTTGATGGTGTTCTGATTGTCTCCTGTACATGAATGTCCAAGTCTTTTTCTATGTTTGGGTAGTTTACTGAAATTATTTCTCTGAAGAAGTTTCTGATACCCTTGGTTTCTGCTTCTAGACCTTCTTCAAAGCCATAAGTTAGGTCTTTTCATATTATTCCATATTTGTTGGATGTTCAGGTTGTATTTTCTTCTCAGTATTGTTAACACATGGATTTCTTTTGCTGTATGCTATATTACCTATGTACTATATCGGGTGTATTCTGTGTATAAGAGTGTAATTGCTTAGCTCTTAGGATCTATAGCTGTAATATTGTATATGTATGTTATGTATTAGATTATACATCCTCTCTCACACACACATTGCTCCATTTTGTTGTAAATTATATTACCTATGTATTACAATATATTTCAGGTCTCTTTTGTGTATATACTTTCGTGATTTAGCTATTATGATCTATAGTTGTAACATTGTTTTATTACCTATGTAACAGTTAGTTCAAGTGTATTTTGTATGTACAGTGTATGTTTTAGTATTATGATCTATACCTGTAACATTGAATGTATGTTATGTATTATCTTGTACGTTCTCTCTCACACACTTTGATCCAATCTGTTTTACCTTATATTACCAATGTACTACAATACATTTCACATCTATTTTTTGTATAAAGGTTAAATAGTTGCGCTATTATGATATATAACTGTAATGTTGTATGTGTATGTTATGTATTATATTATACATTCTCTCACACACACACATACAATACATACATCACACACAGTACATACTAGCTAAACCATGCAATCCTATGCACAAAATACAGTACCAAACTGTATACCAAAAATACAGTACAATACTGACAGTGCTCCACGTGATTGTAACAAGCAGATCAGGGACAGTGTCCCAGGAGCCACCAAAGCTCAGCAAGCCGGGCCACAAGCTCAGAACATAGCAATTGCTGGCCCAGCATAGACCATATTATAAAGGGATAACAGACACAGGACTCACACACAAAGAGCAAGATGCCAAGACAACAAAAATACAAACCTGAAAACATGAGAATGAAGAACACCGAGGAAACAATAAACTCCCAAAACTCAACAACAAGGGAGATCACCAATACTGATATCACTTCAGGAAATGCCTGAAGGAGAATTCCGAATTTTGATCTTCAAGATGATGAAAAGCCTGAAGGCAAGTGTATAGGAAATGAAAGAGCAGATCAATAAAGAAATTAAGGCCCTAAGAAAGAACCTAAAAGAGGCTTTGAGTGAAATGAAGAAATCAATAAATGAATTAAAGCCAGGCGTAGTGGCACACGCTTGTAATCCCAGTGTATGTACATACAATATATACATCATACATACAGTACATAATAGCTAAATATGCAATCCTATATACAAAATACACCTGAAATATATTGCAGTACATAGGTAATATAATGTTCCACCGAATGGAGAGATGCGTGTGTAAGAAAGAACGCAACAATCTAATACATGACATACATACAATGTTAGAGCTACAGATCATAATTGCTAACCGTATACCCAATACCTAAATAGACCTGAAATATATTGTAGTACATAGGTAATATAATTTACAACAGAATGGAGCAATGTGTGTGAGAGAGAGAATGTAAAATCTAATACATAACATACACATACAATGTTACAGCTATAGATCATAATAGCTAAGCAATTATACTATTATACGCAAAATACACCTGAAATGTAATATAATGCAAATGTAATATAATACAGCAAATAAAGTGATGTGTAATCTAATATATATATACAATGTGACAGCTATAGATCATAAGGGCTAAAACTTGAAATCCTACACACAAAATAGACCTGAATTATATTGTAGTACGTTTGTAATATAACATACAAGTAGAATGGAGCAATGTGAGTGTGAGAGAGAAAGTATAATATAATACATAACATACCTTCAATGTTACACCTGTAGATCATAATAGCTAGCCTATATACAAATAGACCTGAATTGTATTGTGTTACATAGGTAATATAGCATACAACAAAAGAGTGATGTGCGTGAGAGAACATATAATTGAATACATAACATACACATACAATTTTACATCTATAGATCATAATAGCAAAACCATTCAGTCTTTATACACAAAATAGATGTGAAATGTATTCTAGTACATAGGTAATATACAGAATGGAGTGATGTGTGTGTGAGAGAGAATGTATGATCTACTACATAAAAAATATACACAGTTACAGCCAAAGATCATAATCGCTAAGCTATGCAACCCTATACACAAAAAAGACCTGTAATATATAGGTAATATAACATACAGCAGAATGGAATGATGTGTGTGAGAGAGAACAAATAATCAAGTACATAACATACATACAATGTTTCAGCTATAGATCATAATAGCTAAAACCATAAAAACATATACACAGAATAGACCTGAAATACATTGTAGTATAAAGGTCATATAACATACAACAGAATGGAGCAATGTGTGTAAGAGAGCAAACCTATACTCTAATACACAACATGCATAAAATGTTATAGATCATAATAGATAAACCATGCAACCCATATACACAAAATAGACCTGAAATGTACTGTAGTACATAGGTATATGACATACAACAGGATGGAGCGATGTGTGTAAGAGAGCAAATCTATACTCTAATACAAAACATAAATCTAATATGTAACATACATATAATATTACAGCTATAGATTGTGATAGCTAAACCATGCAACCGTATGACCAAAATAGACCTGAAATATACTGTTATATGGGTAATAAAACATACAACACAATAGAGCAATGTGTGTGTGACAACATATATTTTAATACATGACATACATACAATGTTTCAGCTATAGATCATAATAGCTAAATAAAACCCCACACAAAAAGACAGACCTGAAATATATTTTATTACAATAGGTAATATAACAACAACAGATTGAAGCGATGTTTGGGTGAGAAGGAATGTATGTATACTCTAGTACATCATAGATAATAGCTAAATCATGCAATACTTATACACAAAATAGACCTGAAATGTGTTGTAGTACATAGGAAAGAAATGGTCCTGAGACCCATAACTCATTTCACTGCGACTGCCAAAGAGCTGCCAGATGGTGGTTCTTATAGCCACAGATCAGACTTAAGGCTGTGACCTCAAGGAAATACATAGGCTCCACATCCCATTAAAAGTAGCTTGAGCAAGAAACTGGCCCCCATGGAGTCTATCAACTTTGTTTTGGTTGCTGGGTCAGGGCTGCTGCTTGCATTGAGAGTAGAAGAAAAGTTACAATAGCTCTTAGAGGCTGAGATTTCACTCGAGGAATTTTTTTCCTGCTCAGCGAACATTCATCCATTTATATCTACAAGTAAAAGAGTTTTAGCTCTATAATACAACCCAAAAACCTAAAGCAAGAGTCAGTCCAAGAAAATTTCTTAGGCTATCCATATCGACTACTCTCAGAATGGTCTGAACGAGCCGAGTAGGTTTCAGCTTGAGTAGCAGCATTGACAAGAAATTGGCAGTACCTGTCTGGACCATTGGCTTGACAAGGCTAAATTGGGAAAGGGTGATCAACTAGCATTATCTGCCTTAAATGTGGGATTGGGAAAAATACATCAATCATGCCATATATTTATTAACCTTAGTGAACACTTTACTACTTTCATGAACTGTTACCATAGGCTCCAAGTCAACTTTCCTGCCTATAGTTTCAGTACTCCACTTCATTGTCCGAGGTGCTTAGCATGGTATACAATGCCCTACACAATTGAGCTCCAGCCCATCTCTCCAGCCACTTCTCTTATCACTCCTGACCAAAAAACTAAACTCCAAATTTCTCACATTCCCTGAAATACCCATCTTTTCTTCACATGTTCTTTCTCTCAGAAATGTTTTCCCTGCCTTACCTCTTGTGAAATTGTACCTATCTTTCAAAGCTCAATTCAAATGACACTGCCTAGTCTCTCCATACTGGATACCCCAAGCTCTTTATTCACATGACTGCCATGGTACTTTCTAATGAGGATGTTTTCATTGCAAATGATAGAAATCAAGGTGGCTTAAAGAAAAAGAAAAAGATCCAACTAATTTTTTTAAAGTAATGTACTATTTACTCCTTCACGATAATTAAAAGTTTGGAGACGGGGTGGCCAGGCATGACCAGATCAAGGTGCTCAACCTCTGTCTTCACAGATGGCTCTCTCATCTCTAACCACTCTTCTCCTCTGTGTTGAATTAATTCCCAGCATTGGGTTCCCACTTGGAGTCACTCATGCTGCAAGTCTTCATATAAGGGAGTTTTGCTCCTAATAGTTCCAATAGAAGGTGCAGAATTGAGTCCTATTGGCCTGTCTTGGCTCATCTTCCCACCCCTGGAACATTCATTGTAATCAAAAGGATGGAGTCTTCTGGTTGATCAGGAATGAGTCCGATTCTACTCCTGAGCTAGCAGGAGGGATAAATCAACTCAATTCAAACCATCTTGTGGACAGTGGAAGAGATTGGCTTCACCAAAGCTTCCCCGAAAGAATACTCTTGGTATTCTTTCCAGAAAAATGAAGACTCTATTCCAGGCAGGGAAATAAGACAGATGCACATGCACAAAAAAAATGATGAATTTTGACTTTATGTATCTATTTTCCCCACCAAACTGAGCCCATCTCACTCACCCATGTTCCTCAGTGGTAGAGCCCTCAAGGACAATGTAAGGACACGCACTTTTTCTTAGATCTTTGGGAGGATATGGGAGCTCTGTTCAGTCTTTAGGGAATATGGTTATTAATTGTCTGTGTTTACTGACTATTTCCTCATTCTGTTGAAGCAATTTATGAATTTTGGTGCAGCTTGCAGAGACAAGCATTTCTCAAGTCCTTGCTTGACAAGCCAAGGAGGGAATTTATGTGAAGTGCTCTGGGATATGTATTGTTTACTTGCTAATGAAATTTATTTCAGATTTTTTGTGTTTATTTATAGCACACTGATTCAGAACCAATGCAGTCATTAAAGAATAGCTTATATGTGACCAACTGAAATATTTAGAACCTTTTACAGTAGCAACAAAAGATAGGGGAGTTGAAATGAATAAGAAAAGGGGAGTTTTTGTTAATGGCAAAAGACAAAAAGGGAATGAGAAATCTCTAGTAAATATAGATATATATGTAGTGTACCTAAATTTTAAGTTACTCCTATCTAATCCTTAAAAAGCATTAGAAATTTGTACAAGTGTGACACTGAGTTAATACCTTTAGTAGGTTTTTTTCTTCTGTAATTCCCAAAATGTTCTACTCTGTACTTGATGTGGTAGGACAAATACTGGATTTTATAGTTTTAAGAATCTGCATTCAAATTTCAGCCTGAAATATTCTGGCTTGGTTGTCAACAAAAAACAACTTGTTCAAAAGTATTTGCACTTCCATTGCAAAACACACAACCACATTTATTCCAAAATTGGAATATGGCAATACAGACACATTTATCTAATAGCAATGAGCACATTCTATTTCTTTTATTTATTTAGTGGTAAAATGCACTTACCACTTACATTGTTACAGGTAGATTATGGGTGTTTTATATATATATATATATATATATTTGCTAATGCCATCCTCACAACAACCCTTTGATGTAGGTAATAATATATTCCCACTATACAGACAAGGACAATGAGCCATAGGCAGTGAGGTAACTTGCCTAGGATTGCACCATCAGTAACTAGCAGAGACATCTGTTGGACACAAGCACCTGACACTGCAGCCATGCTTTTAACCATGAGATATATTGCTTCTAACTGTAATAGCTGCTTCTCCAGTAAAGTGGCATGGGAGCAAGGCAAGCAGAAGTTCTAACTCCATCTCTCCTGCTTGATAACTAGAAATGTCAAAAAGGTCTTTTGTCTCTGATTCTAGGCTACATCGGTTTCATGAAGATCATAAATCCCTTAGCATCATGTTTTGCACCCACGTTAGCTTTCTTCCTGCAGACACAAGTATGCTAATTGCGGATAGGCTTGGTATCTGACCCCAGCCACTGAATGAATGTGGCTTTAGGAGGATGTTCAAAAGAGAGCAGAATTCGCCGGGCGTGGTGGCGCACACTTGTAATCCCAGTACTTTGGGAGGCGGAGACCGGAGGATCCGGGTTCGCGGCCAGCCTCAGCTCGCTCTCTCTCTCTCTCTCTCTCCCCGTCTCTCTCTCTCTCTCTCTGTCTCTCTCTCTCTTTCTCTCTCTCTCTCTCCGTCTCTCTCTCTCTCCCTGTCTCTCTCTCTACTTAGTGAGGCCCTCCGCAACTTTGTGA